>VYZU01076548.1:55300-75320 GCA_013401355.1 Ceyx cyanopectus
CATCTCCCTGCTGAGGAGAGGCTGAGGAGCTGGGGCTCTTTAGCTTGGAGAAGAGGAGACTGAGGGGGGACCTCATCAGTGTCTGTCAATATATAAAGGGTGAGTGCCAGGAAGATGGAGTCAGACTCTGCTCAGTGATGCCCCATGACAGGACAAGGGGCAATGGGTGGAAGCTGAGGCATAGGAAGTTTCATGGAAGCATGAGGAGGAATTTTTCCCAGTGAGGGTGGCAGAGCCTGGCAGGGGCTGCCCAGGGAGGTTGTGGAGTCTCCTGCTCTGGAGACATTCCAGACCCACCTGGATCTGTTCCTGGGTGACTTGGTCTAGGTGCCCCTGCTCTGGCAGGGGGGTTGGACTGGATCATCTTCTAGCTCCCTTCCAAGCCCTGACACTGTGATTCTGGGATTGTGTGATCTCCCCATTGACACATGCACTCATCCAGCTCATATTTGACATTTATAGATTGCTTTTCCAATTCTTTATCTGTAGATTTTAACACAGAAGAAAACTCTATGACAAATTGTATGACTCCATTGAAAGTCTTATTCTTTCATTTAAAAAATTATAACAAAATACTTTTTCTTTGGGAAGCCAACTTTCATCAGCCATAGCCTCCTAATTAAAACACTCAGCTTCTACTTACATATACACTGTCCCCTTGTAATCTCTGAGCATTCTGCAGGAACATTAGAGAATGCTGACCTCAAAGTGATGAGTACTGTGCTTACAAATGGAAAAAAAAAAAGCTTTAATAAAAGATATGAAAAGATTTATTATTTTATTGTGTGTGGAGTGTTAGTCTCACAACTAACCCACCAACACTCCATAAAAATGCAAATACTGTTCTTTCAAGCCTTGTTAACAAACATATTACTTTGCATTATTAAAAAAAAAATAACTGGAACAAAATACATAAGACATAAAACATTCTAAGTGAAAGGTGTTTTACAATGAACAGCCAATTGAAACTCTTTTAGCAGTTCAGTTTATTGTTTATATTTTAATTATGTTGCTCCCTAATTATCCTTTTTTAAGAATAATTTAAGATGTAAACAATCATATCTCAAACCTTTAGCTGAGTAGTTTTGTACATTTTCATTTTAGCTGTGGGGAGGTTTTAGAACTGCTCTTTGTCAAATACTTTCTTTGCTAATTGTCTGCCTGGAAACATGGTTACGTCAGCTACAAAACAATAGAAACTAAGTAAACAAGTAAATAAATAAACAACAGAAATGAAAGAAAACAAGAAATGCTATCCCTTCTGAAAATTTTTTTTTTCATTTGATCTGAACTTTCATCAGTTTTCTGTGCTATATATAAGTGGGAATTACTTTTATGTGAGGTGGGAAGATACTGCAAAGAATGAACAGGAGACCTGTGTTTCTGTGTGACCTGAGCAGAGGCAGGAGCTGGAGGAGCCCTTTCCTAGCAGAGGTGCACACTAGATGGTGCTAATATTTAGCATCACAACTATCATCACTATCATTTGTATTCTTTTGCTATTACAAAAGAATCAGGGAGCTCTAGGCTTTCCTAGGCTGTGTGGGGCTTTGAGATTTCTGCCCAGTGCTTGCTATGGTGTTCTCCAACTGCTTCCATTTTAGTGTTCAGTGGAGTATTTCCAACAGTGCTCAGCAAAAACTTGTGGCACGCGTTGCCCAGGGCACATCCCTGTATGGGAGGGATAGACTTTGCTTGAATTTCAGTCAAATCTGAATCAGGCCTCAAGGATTTTAGTAGATTACTCGTGTATTTCTAATATTGTCCCCCCATCTCTTCTCATAAGCTGTGATTTTAGCAAGGTATGTGTCCTCTAGCTTTTGTTGCCCATGCAGTGGAAAGCTGTGGGTTGAAATGTGTTTGCCTCAGTGTGAAGAGCATGGAGGTCATGGAAGAGGATTTCGTCTCTGCTCACTAATCTCTGCATCTCTTCCTTTTCTATTTGCTCTCATAATTTCATCTGTGAGAATGCTCCTTAGTCAATTCTATACTATCTGAAGGTTTTCTTAGCACCTCTGGCCAGAAGTGTTTTGTTTTGGGGAAATAACAGAATATTGTCCCAGGGAAAACTGGTAACCTACCTTACTGGAGTGTTGGAACACATTTGCATTTGTCTGTAGATCAAAGGCATCTTTTTTCCCAGCAACAAGCAATGCCCTTTACTGTAACTATATATCTGCTCTTGTTCATGCCATAGGTTGAAGACAGAAAATGTGGAACAAACAAGTGTTCATGAACCTGATCGTGGCTTCCAGGAAAGCTGGGGAGGGACTGTGGGGCAGTGGCAGGACTGGAGGGGCTGGATCCAAACTAGAGCTGGGGGGATTCAGCTCAGCCATGAGGAAGAATTTCTTCTTCTTGCCCAGGAGGGGGTGAGAGGCTGGCCCAGGGTGCCCAGAGAGGTGGGGGCAGCCCCATCCTTGGCAGTTTCTCAGGCCAGGCTGGATGGGGCTCTGAGCAACCTGCTCTAGTGGGAGGTGTCCCTGCCCTTGGAACTGGAAAATCTTTAAGGTCCCTTTCAACCCTGACAATTCCATGATTGATTCTGTGTGCACGTCTAACTCTGGGGAATTTGACTAATGCTGGGGGACAGAGGCCATCGTGGAGGAGGAGAAGGACCCCGAGCTGACAGGATCCTATAGAATTGAGATGGAAGGGGTATAATAGGTGGGCAGATCCTGCCTAGTGCATGGGGGGGGTGACCAAAGCATGGAAGGGGGTGCACCAGATCCCTTGTGGAAGAAGAGATGTGCTGATTCTATTGGCAAAGTTTGAGAGGGAAGGGGTGGCACAAGGAAGGTGGGCATACATAGGGACAATCAGGCATCACTCCATGGTGGAGGAAGGACCCCAAGATGACATAGGATCCTGTAGAATTTAGATGAAAGGGATATAATAGGTCCTGCTGAGGCATGATTGAAGAAACCTTGTTTTGAAGGAAGGTTGGCTGATGGTGGTGCCAAACAAAGGGTTTGAAAAGTTTCACAGGACCTGTGATTACAGGGAGCATGGAAAGAAGTAGAGATCACCCGGAGTCTGGACACTATGGGATGCTGGAGTGTAGCCCTGCCACAGATGGGGCAGGAAGATTCTCTGGGGGCCAGGGCGATGTGTGCTGTGTGACAGCAACACCAGAGCATGGCCTGGTTTGTTCTTTTCTGTGTTTCCCTGCCTTATTCTCACCTCCCACCTGCCTAGATTTCCCAGTGCTTGCTCCATCCTGCAAGGACATCTGGCTGCTGAGGGGTTGCCAGCCTCGGCTGCCTCTGTTCTTATAGCCTTTGTAAATCATGCAGGCCCATCACAGGGCAGCAGAAGAGAGACTGGCCCAGCAGCTCAGTGTCACAGGGTACATTGGTACAGCTCAGTGCTAGACAATGTCTGATAAAGCTGCAAGTGACCGAGGTAGCTGCATTTTTCCTTCTTTCCATTTCTCCTCAGTCAGTTGCTGTCTAATTCCTAGCATCTCGTGTAGTGAACCATACAACTGGCCCTCTCAGTGACATTCTAATTCAGTTACTGAATCATACTGACCCTCCTTTTAATCTTTTTCCTAATGTATTGATAAATTCGTATGATGTGATGAGCTATCAAAAGTTGTAACACAATTTGAACATCGAAGATGAATTATTTTCTTACCTTCTCTGCAACAATAAGGCTCTGTGCTGCCATCCAGAGAGACCTGGACAGGCTGGAGAGCTGGGCAGGGAGAAAATGAATGAAATTGAACAAGAGCAAGTGTAAGGTGCTGCATCTGGGGCACAAGAACTCCATGGATCAGTAGAGGCTGGGGGCTGATGTACTAGAGAGCAGCTCTGGAGAAAGAGACCTGGGGGTCCTGGTGGACAGGAGGGTGACCATGAGCCAACAATGCACACTCACAGACAAGCAGGCCAATGGCATCCTGGGATACATTAGGAGAAGTGTGGCCAGCAGGGCAAGGGAGGTTCTCCTCCCCCTCTACTCTGCACTGCTGAGACCCCACCTCGAGTACTGTGTCCAGTGCTGGACACCCCAGTTCAGAAAAGATAGAGATTTTCTGGAGAGAGTCCAACGCAGGGCCACCAAGATGATTAGGGGAATGGAGCATCTCCCTGCTGAGGAGAGGCTGAGAGAGCTGGGGCTCTTTAGCCTGGAGGAGACTGAGGGGGGAGCTCAGCAGTGTCTGTCAATATGTTCAGGGTGAGTGTAGGGAGGATGGAACCAGACTTTTCTCAATGTCATCCAATGAGAGGACGAGAGGCAATGGGTGCAAGCTGGAGCACAAGAGGTTTAGGGTCAACACAAGGGAAAACTTTTTCTCAGTGAGGGTGCCAGAGCTCTGGAACAGGCTGCCCAGGGAGGTTGTGGAGTCTCCATCTCTGGAGACACTTAAGACCCGCCTCGATCTGTTCCTGGGTGACTTGGTCTAGGTGATCCTGCTCAGGCAGGGGGGTTGGACTAGATGATCTTCTGGGTCCCTTCCAACCCCTAATATCTACGAATCTATGAATCATCTTTGTGCTTTCTTCCACTGCATCAGGGTAGTTTTGCATATGAACTGGAAGGAGGCCAAAAAGGAGGCCTCTTTAATAGTCTCCTGGAGTGCCAGATACGACAGAGCAAC
The DNA here is from genome assembly GCA_013401355.1 of Ceyx cyanopectus. NCBI lineage: Eukaryota > Metazoa > Chordata > Aves > Coraciiformes > Alcedinidae > Ceyx > Ceyx cyanopectus. The sequence goes on from VYZU01076548.1 coordinate 59,907, forward strand.
CCTGTTTTTAGCCAGCTTGGTGCCCAAATATGTGATTTCTCCTTGTTGTGGGTCCTACATATAAATATTTTTCTTCTGCATATTAAACCTTAGGATTTTTCATTCTCAGGTTCCCTCCTCTGTCTCGTTGCCTGCCACAGACTTCAGGAAGAATTGGAAAGCTCTGTCCATTTGGAAGCCTTTTCTGCCTAATTACAAGAACAAATAACACAGAGGCTAAAAATCCATCTATTTGGCTTCAACCCAGCTGTCAAAAAGTTGTAGATTGTCTCAATAAAGAATATTCAGGGTGTACTGAAATTGTACTTATGCTGTTGTCAGTCACCTTTTGCTACCAACCTTCAGCTTCTAAAGGGAGCAGACTCTTAGGACATTTTATTTTTTACATCCTCTTGCTCCTCTATATAACCATTGTAAAAATACTTCTAATCTGCTTTTTTTTTTTTATGCTTTTTCCCTGTTAGAAGATAAAGTGCAATTTTTTGCCGTAGTGACTAGAGGAATATGTATTATAAACAATATTTGTCAGTCTTCCTCTTAAAACACAGCTTCTTAATCTCACAGAAGCAAGGCAGATTAAAATAAAGACTGGAGTTTTCTGGTGAGCTGTGGAACAACACGTGGATATTATTGTGTTTCATAACATTTCATAGCACAGGCATCCTTGAAGTGAGGGGGAGGGAGGAATCCTCTGAAACCAGAAGACTGCTTCAAGTAACAGATATTTTGTCACTGCAAAATTACATCCTTAGAAAAAAAATACTATTATATGTGTAGTAAATGAGTCCAAAATGCTCCCTTGATTCATTGACTTATTATTATTTTTCTTCTAACATAAATTTTCCTCATCATTTGTATTTCCTTCTTCAGTCTTATTATTAGCCTGTGATTAAATTGATTCTACTCTTCTTTCTTGAGCTTTGACAACCAAAAAATCCCCTCACCAAATAGCCCAACAGTTCAAGTTCCTTATGTGGTCTTCAGCAGTCAATCACAAAGTGATTCACAAGATTCAGGACTCTCAGGATAATTCAAGGGTGTCTCTCAGGCAAGGAGCCACTGGCATTAAGGCCAAGGAACACAAATCAGTTTGATATTCCCCTAGCAGAGAGGGGTGGTAGCTACTTGCCCTGCTGATTTCTGGACATAACACCATATTCTGGACAATACCAACTTTTTCAGGGCATTTTCAGACTGCTGACTTGAAAGGCTTGACACAAGGGAGAGCTGCAGAGGAGACTGGGGGCATAGGTTATTTGGGTAGTTGTTAGAAGTTACTCACTGTAATAATTGCTACCTGCACAGGACTTCCAGGCTGGTGAAGAAGATCCTTTGAAGGAAACTACATTGCATGTTGGTTCAGAGGTGTATTAAGGTATTCCATGCAAAGAGCTACCTAGACATCTTAATATTAACTTGAGAATAATTTCTGTCTTGTTTTTAATGCCTCATTTCAAACAAACAAACAGCAAAATAAAACAAAACCAACTAGAGAACAACAACAAAAAACCTGAAACAAACAAAAAAATACACTTATTGGGTAGGTTTGTAGCCCCTTCTGCAGGAAATCGTGGGTGCAACTAGAGAGAGAAGTGAGGGGAGATGGACTTTTGCAGCATTTCTGTTTCTTTCTTGCACTCTTTGGAATGAAGTGAATGTGCTCCTTATGTTCCAGAAGTGTAACAAGTAATGATTTGAGTATATGTGTATATACATCAAAAGGGGCTTCATAAGTTCATTCAAAGAAAAGCAGTTGGCAATTGCTAGAGTCGTTTTCAAGATTAGAAGAGGATAATTACTGTTCCAACTATTAATACTGTGTCTGATTTGATTAATTCCATTTTATTGATTTTATTGATGTATTTAATATTGAGCTATCTAGATATAGATATTGATGTATAATGATGTATTAATGATGATATTCATCTAGATATAGATAGCTCAATATACATTTAAGATTGATATATGTGGATATATATAAAATCAATAAAATGGAACTCNTTATATTTTTATACATATCCATATTATAATATAAACAAACAAACAAAAAAATAATTTTTTTTCATTTATTTTGATTGGAATAATACTTAATGCCACCTTGGGAAAAAAAGTTGTCTTTGAATGACACTGTTTAAATACTACATTCCCCTAAACATTCATTAAGCCTCATGCTTTAATTAAACTTGTGCTACCAGTAAGTTTTGGAGGTTCTAAACCATTAGAAAGTGGGCATAGGTGAGCAGCTTTTCCTCTCACTAGAAAATGTCTAAATCACTGTTGAAGAAAGAAGCCAAGTCAGAGTTCCGAGGTTATTTTTGAGCTCCATTATAATGTGACTTTTTTTTTTTTTTTTCCCTTATGCATTTGTTCTTGATTGTTATAGACACTCTAGGTCTTAGGCAGAAATGTTTTATCTATGTATACATGTCTGCTGCTTTTGGGTTCTGTCAGTGACTCTGACAGCTAATGAGCTTTGGGGCAAAGGAGGAAGCCAATCCAATAGGATTCTGTTCTGGATTGAGAACATCTAGACTCTCTAATACTGCATGATGTTGGACATAGAGAACCATGGAATGGTCAGGGTTGGGAGGGACCTGAAAGCTGCTCCAGCTCCACCCCCTGCCAGGGCAGGGACACCTCCCACTAGAGCAGGTTGCTCAGAGCCCCATCCAGCCTGGCCTGAGAAACTGCCAAGGATGGGGCTGCCCCCACCTCTCTGGGCACCCTGGGCCAGGCTCTCCCCCCCTCCTGGGCAAGAAGAAGAAATTCTTCCTCATGGCTGAGCTGAATCCACCCAGGGACTAATCTGGATTGACCCATAATCTCAGTTATTTCCTCTCCTGTCCATTTTGCTGCCTCCTTAGTTTCATTTTAATGAGAACTTTGCTGAGTTTGATGAAGATTAGGTATTATTTTCTAGCTTGCTGTTGTTGCAGGCCAGTGTGTTGCAGGTTTTGTGTGACATCTTGTATTAAATCTTGGTTTTGGCATGTCTCTCTGCCAGTTATTATGCTGCTAGTTCTCACTCAGCAGGGAAGATCAGCTTCTCTTGGCAGTGCCACACTGCTGTCATCCAATATTCAAATTATTGCCAAAAAAAGAACTATAAGTATCTCCTTTTTTGTGTGTATAGATTTTTTGACTTGTTTAACAGTTCACATCTCTGTTTCCTAGTGTCATTACAGTGGTGTAGAGAACACAGATTAATTCCCCAGGGTAACATAGCCAGGTTAAAGACAATTAAATGCTAGAATCAATCAGATGGCTCATCCTGATGATGAAAAATTCTGTATACAGGCATACTTATGTTTTACAGAGCTCATCCTCCCTGGGATGAACAAGACTATGTAATAAGAACCCATTTGCTTCTCTCTTTGAACATATATCATAATTGAAGCATATTTTGTTAATATTTTCTGTCTGACACATCGGCACCTGTCTAGGAATTTATCCCTTCTACAGCAAAATAGCTGCTGTTGAGGCAGCAGTTTCCTGATACAGCGTAATAATAAAGAAAAATATTTTGGCAAAATAATTTTCTTAGTATATGCTGGTTTATGATCAGAGGGGGCACCTTGGCATTCAGGTAAAGCAAAGAATTTAGATTAAAAACCACTGTGTTTTGTGCATTTTTACCTCTTAAAAAGTGACATATACATGTTAGAAATAGAATACAGATATTGAACAACAAAATATTTACTTTGGTCCAATGAATTCTGGAAAAAATCAGGAAATTCTGTCTGTTGCCCTTTATTACCTGCTGTTGGTCACTCAGGTGAGCAGAGTCAACCATTGCACTTTTGGTGTTAAATTTACCAACGTGGTTATCTGTAGAAAATGCAACAATATACATGGTGAGACAGCCATAATCTGAATTTATTGAGGCTTATTAATGACTTATCAGGACTTTGGAAGGCCCAGCACATAGGAACTCTTTTTGCATGGTCCCACTTCATGAAATTTGAGAACAGCCTAAGAACACCTCGATTCTCAGAGCTTTGCCAGAGGGGCATTGATCAGCTGAATCAATGAGAAATCCTGTTTTCTAGTGAAGTGACTGCACTCAGGGATGGATGCAAAAGCAGAGACAACCCATGTCTATACAATTATCCCTGGGTAATGCATTTCATGTATGGAGGCTAAAGGACTATAATTTTTCCAGTGAAGTCAAGTTGTGAAGGAAGAAAATGCCATGTTATATTTGAGATTGATCTGTTAACCAACCACTGTTTGAGATTTGATTCAGATTCAGCATGGTGTCACTCAAAATAGTTGGTGGTAACAGGTAAAATACCATATAATTTATTAAAATTTCTGTGGGTAGAAGAATCCTGATACATACAAAGACCAAATGAGTTAAGGCCATGGGATAGCATTGTCTTACATTACTCCCTTGTGCTATGCTAGATGAGTGTGTTTCTACTGGAAAAATTTCCCAGAAGGTGAGTGTGGCCTTTGAATGTCACAGGCTGTGAATTTCTATGTCCTTGCATCTGGAGGGTGAATGAGAAAAGTGGTTTTGGGTTTGGAAATCTTGGAAGTGAACCTTTCTAACATTTCAATTTCAGGTTAAATCCCAACCCTGAGTGGGCCTGCTCTCCAGGCTGACACACCCACATTTCTGGGAAATTTAATTCCTCTATTATATTAAAGTAATATTGGAAATATCATCTAGTCAACCTCTCCACCTTGACCATCACCATGGTGTGTGCCTGCTGTAGAATGTAAGGCACTTTGGGTTGGCCCAGGGGACAGCTGGGACTGTTCTAGGCTGGGAGCATTGCAGTTGCACCCTCTGGTTGGGATATTGATCTCATGTTATTGTGCATGAGGTTGGAGCTCCCTGCTCTGCTGTCCACAGTGCTTGCCTTGATTCCCTTTCTGCAAGGCAGGATTCTCACTCTGTGTTGAAACACATCACAGAAACTTCCCAACATTTTTCATCCATTACCAAAAAAATCAATTTGCCAGCACTAGAGCAGTCTGAACTACAGAAATTAAATTAACTTGCATTGTTCAGATGGACTAGAACCCCAGTATAACATACCTAGTTTGAATAATAACTTCCATTTAAGTAACATTTCAGAAGGTTTCAAGGGTGTTTGACAGGCTTAACTGAGCAAGAGTAAATCAAAAGGCTAAATCAGCTTAATAATCCCTTCTGTAATGGAGCAACTTCTTTTCGAATTGGCTAGGGATGGAATGTCTTCCACTTTTGGAAATTCATGGATATTTCTTTGAGACTGGCTTTGTTGCACAGGAAAAAAAGTGATGACTTTGAGCCTGGCTTGGTCATCATTCTGTAACCTTTTGGCCAGGGCTGGCTTTGGGTATTTGGTGCTTTCTCCCTTTCACTCTCCCATTACTGTTAAATTAATGATAAATACTTCCGTCAGGAATTCTGTTCCCTCTTCTCCTTTCATCTGAAGAAAAGAAAATAATCTCTATGCCTTAATAATTGTGATTGAATGGATTTTCTGCACACTTTGAAGGTAAATTTTACCTGTAAGCAACCTAAATAACCACGTATAAAGAAATACAGCATAATTTCTATCTGGGGACTGAAATAACCTTTCAGACAGAGGATTTTGTAATGAAAATGGCTTTCCAACAATTTGTCTAATGCTATGATTAGCTTTGAGGAGTTTGTTTTGTTGGTTTTGGTTTTTTTTGTCGTTTTGTTTGTTTGTTAGTTTTGTTTTGTTTTGTTTTTTTATTAACAGGCTTACTTTTTTTTTATTATTAACAGGGTTACTTTCCACTTCTATCTTTAAAATAACCCTTTGCTTTTTACTGCTTTTAAATGTTTGCATTTATATTAATGTTTTAGATAAAAGAATAGCACATTTAGCTTTTTAACAGTACAAATTCAGATGCTCATCATATGTGTTTAACAGAGTTCAGCAAATGGGAAAATGCTGGCATCCCATGAAGGTAAAAATACAGGGATGGGAAGATGCTCTCATCTTTGAGTGCTTTCTTTCCTCTGCCTCCTCCCATGCTGAGCCTGAGTGCTTCTCTGTTGTGCCTTCATACATTTCTGAACGGCCTTTAAAGACACTGAGCCAGTGGTTGAAGTGGTTGAATTTGCCTTTCACAAATAACAGTTGATCCAACTTTCCTTTTTTGTAACTAAGTGGTGCCATTGCATAACTTTAACATATTACTTATGTAAAATGATGGTGCCAAAGGCTAAGTCAGCATATAGCAAGTTGAAGGTTAATGGAGCTTTCTGCACACAGCACCAGTTGTTACTAAAAAGACTATTTTGTATGTGCTAGAATTCCACATGAATATAGAAGATATTCCTTTTCCTTGCTGCGTTGGGTGTTTACACTGGGCTTGTATTCACTGACATATACTGCAGGCTGTTGAATTTGAAATGCAATTTAGAGGTTTTTTTTGCCCTGAGACTTACCATAGTATTTGTTTGGTAGATAGATGAAAAGGTAATAAGGAAAGCTTTTGAAGAGTGAGAGCTAGCAGACTATAAAATAAAAAATGAGGTCTATTAGGCTGAAAAGTAAATTACAGAAGTCATGCCAGCCAGACTGGAAAAAACTGTAGTCACTGGAAAGGGGAAAATTAAGAAACCTGAACATTCTTTTCTATCAAATGTTCATTATTTTTATTAAGTTTTGAGTGTTTGAAGATTGAGAGGGTGTAAGAGCCTGGTTATTGTGTGCCTCAAACCTTGTGTGGTGATAAGGTCTGGAAAGTCCTGTCTGGAGGGGAGAGGTGCTGATTGCTCCCAAAGTCCTTGTGCTCCCCTTTGGCTGCTTGCAGGTTGGCTTTAACAGCAGGCAGAGCTGAGTTCTGCAGAGCTGGGGCTCTGTCTGTTCTTTAGCTCAGTTCCTGCTGCCTGTGCCTGGGGGAGGTGGGTGGCAGGCCCCACACTGCTCCCAGCTCATGGGGCTCCTGCAAATCAACCCCAGTGCCTGTGCACCCAGACAGCTCAAGGGTGTCAAGGGACAGAAAAATACTGATCTGGGTGCACCCACCACTGAACAACTGAAGACTTGGACTGAGACAGCGAGACCTCGCTGGTGATCAGAACCTTTGCTCTTTATCTCTCTCTTCCTCACTCTCTCACCACCCATCTTTTCCTTGAAATTTAGTGACACCATAAAATAATCACCTACAAAAATAACACCTCTATCCACCCCGTTTGTTGTTTCATTAGGGAGAGCTAACCAGTTGTTTTGTTGTTGTGCTCAGAGTCATTGTGGTCCTCAGCAGGGACAGCCCCTGTCAGGGGAGCACAAAGATTCTCCTCCCTTGTAGCCCACGGAGTGGGATGAGACACAGGGTTGGTTTGAGGTGCTTAAACTTTAAATTAAAAAAAAAAAAACAACAAACAACAAAAAGGGCTAGTCTATTAATTGTAATTGATTTTGTAACACTGGATGGTACAAAAAATGTTGGATATCTGGTGGGACTAAGAATGGTGTTTAGAAATATAATTAATTTACTAAGAGTCTTAATTAATCACCAGAGTGTAGCCACTGCCCTTTAGTAGGAAGTCTTTTTAACTTCATTCTTCAGAAGTAATTGCAGCACTTTTCAGGGCTGCTGCAAGACTATAGCAAGGGGCCACACTCATTAATCACAGGAACATAGCACAACTGATTTCAGCTTGAGGTTTTATGAGCTGTGTTCAGCTAATTGATTATCAACTTCCCACATATTCCTGTGTGTTTGTGTAGCAACACATCTGCATGTTGATTTAGATCTGCTGACCTTCGTGTGCCTTGGTGCAGTGATGGCAGTTATCTGTTTTCTAGAGGTCACTACATGTCCATGTGTTCATCTGCACCCAGGAGGTTCTTTATTTGATAAATCAGTTTTGCATGTTTCATGTTTGCAGTAAAATGTGTTCTTGGGGACACAGGCTGAGAGTTGGGGGTGTTGAGGCTGGAGAAGAGAAGACTCCAGGGAGAGCTTCTGGTGGCTGCCAGGATCTGCAGGGGCTCCAGGAAAGCTGGGGAGGGCCTTTGGAGGCTGTGGGGCAGGGCCAGGACTGGAGGGGCTGGATCCAAACTAGAGCTGGGGGGATTCAGCTTAGCCATGAGGAAGGATTTCTTCTTCTTGCCCAGGAGGGGGGGAGAGCCTGGCCCAGGGTGCCCAGAGAGGTGGGGGCAGCCCCATCCTTGGCAGTTTCTCAGGCCAGGCTGGACTCTGAGCAACTGCTCTAGTGGGAGGTGTCCCTGCCCTGGCTGGAGCTGGATCAGCTTTCAGTTCCCTCCCAACCATGACAGTTCTGTGATTCTATGATTCACTTCTTCTGAAGTTGAAAGATTTGGATTCTAAATCTTAATACAAATTATCTGAAGAGTGGCTGATAGCACGGCCAAGATTATTTCTCGTAGCTCTAATACTGAGTCCAAATTTAGGAACATTTGTGGCCAATGTGTTTTCAGACAAATATTTGCATTGTTTTTCCAGAAACAGAAAATGAAGTTTCAAATTCCCTAAAAGAAGCTTCTGTAAAGATAATAGAAATTTTCACAATAACTTGTTTATAATTATGCATATATAAAATTATATTAAATAAGTTAATTAGGCAGCCTTTTGGATTTTCCTTCTATGCACACAGGCAAATGTGATTTCAATGTTGTTCTGATTCTCTCCCTCCACTGTGAATACTAAAGTCTGAAATGCAGTTGCAATGTATTTTTACCATTATAGTTTTCTCTACTCTCTAGTTCCTTCATGTCTCCTGCTCAGCTTTCAATATTGATTAAATGGCAACACTTTTTAAACTGTAAGAATATTATTCAGTAAGTCATGCTAAAATTAATAAAAATAATTGAAATAAAAAGCTAAACCAGTTTTGTAATAAAAATTAGTCAATTAATAATCAGATATGGTTTGGCTGTGCCAATGCATGGTTTTGTGTCAACACTATTTATCATTGCATGAGTGTTGAATGGAACTTGCAAAAACTGCAGTCCAGTATTTTATATGTATTTATAAATAAGTGTGAATAAGAATATAGAATACACCTCCTCAAAGAAATGCAGAGGTTCTATTATTTCTTTGATAATTTTTATCCTCATGAATAACAGTGGATCTAAGCAGATAGTAATGTCTGGTTACAGAAGCATTAGCTCTAATTTACTAAGAGAACTGAAGCAGAAGTTAAATCATTTTCCCAGTGCTTTATATGGATTCTGTACTGATGGAATTAAATAAATGCATTGCTGTCTTTGGATGTAAAAAAATGGATTTCACTCTTTAAGGACAAATACAGAAGGATTTTTCTTTATTTATTTGAACTATATCTGAATGGTGAAATGATCTTTGATAGCATTAACTTCCCACCCCACTTCCCTCCCCACCCTTAGCTTTGTTCCATTACCTCGTTTATTTCATATGCACAGAGGTTTTGTGCCAGGATCTTGATGGAATGTTTAAATGTAAACACATGCAGAGCTACATTTTGGTCAGATACATATGCCCAAAGGATGAAAGCAACCAGGGAAAACAGAAACTGTATGGCAAAAACCCCACAACTTTATGGAAGAGATATATTAGGTAGTGAAAAATAATTTTAGGGAAACATTGGAAACCAATTCACTTCAGACTTTTGTGACTACAATTGACAAAACACTAGAAAATGGTCTGTAGAGTGAAAATTGTGCAACACAGAGAGCTAGAATGAAATAGGATAACGGAGATTTTTCAATCTCTAAATGCAATGTTTTAGGGGTAGTGAGACAAGAGACATCTGTGGAATATACTTCTGACTTCCATGTAGTATCAACACATAATCTAAAGCTCAACCCATTTAGCCAATGAATATCTATCTTGCTTTTCTTGTTCTCCCTTTATAGCTAGCTGGAGAGAAATAGGATGAATGTTGCCTTATTCCATTTACTCCATGATGGTGCATTAAAGATTGGTGAAAACTATCTTTGAAACAACCCTGGTATCAGTAGGCTTTGGGTTTTTCTTGTCCTTTCTTATTTATTTCTGTTTTTGCTTTTTTACAGTACTATTAAACTACCTTCTCTTTCTTGAAGTCTGCTTTTACATCTAAACATGGAATCTTGCTCATTTTTGATAGCTGCAATGCCTCAACTTTAATGAACTACACAACTTTGCAGTTGTACTTTGTAGTTTAATGCTTGTATTTCCATTAGAAGGTCAAGTTATGCCGTTGGATTGTTGATGTTTCCTAACAATCTCTCGTAAGCAGAATTACCCATAGCTGTAGAAAAACCCAAGATCATGATCACTGATAAGAAAGAAACACTTCCTCATGCAGTGAGTTTAGAAATTATTCTGATATGGTATCTTGGGATGCATAAAGAAGAGCATGTCCAGGAGATCCAGGGAGGTTCTGCTCCCCCTTTACTCTGCCCTAGTGAGGCTTCACCTGGAATATTGCATCCAGTGCTGGGCCCCCAGCTCCAGAGGGACAGGAAATACTTGGGCAATGGACAAGGGGCAATGGTCACAAACAAACACAGGCAGAACATGAGGAGAATCTTGTTTTCCTGTGGGGGTGAGGGAGCCTGGCCCAGGCTGCTCAGAGAGGTTGTGGAGTCTCCTGCTCTGGAGACTTTCCAGCCCCTCCTGGATCTGTTCCTGTGTGGGCTGTCTGGCTGGGAGATTGGACAGGATGATCTCCAGAAGTCCCTTCCAACCTCTACCATTCTATGATTCTGTTTCTGAGGTATATTTCTTCTTTTTGTTTGGTTTGTTGGTTTGTGGCTTTATTTGTTTGTGTAAAAAGAATATTATGAATTCCTCAGAAATTCACAATTTCATCTCAGTGATCAAAAGTCATTGCTGTCTCCATGGATTTTATGGGTTTGCTGCTAAACTTACACAAAAGTTATTAAGTTTCCTTAAGATAAGGCTTGAGATATAAAAGCTATGAAAGTACTTATGCAAACTAGACATGACATATAGAATCATACAACCATAAAACTGTCTGGGTTGGGAGGGAGCTCCAGAGCTCATCCAGCCCAAGCCCTGCTGAGAGCAGGGCCATCTCAGCTAGAGCAGGGTGCTCAGAGCCTCCTCAACCCCCCCTGCAATGTCTGCAGGGATGGGGCCTCCACCACCTCCCTGGGCACCCTGTGCCAGTGCCCACCCCTCTGCTGGGAAACAACTTCTGCCTTAAAAGCATATACAGTGGTGTCCTGAAAGAAGCTTTTCTTTATTTGTGCTTTAGTCTTTGAAGTCACTTTAATGAAAACCTAATTCAGAACATTTCTGTGCTGATGCTATTTTAGTACAAAAACTGTGGAGTTTTGCCTTAAGTTAAAAATTACCAGAAAGGAATCATTTGAATATTTGTTCCATTTTATGCTGATCCCTACAGACTTTTCTTGTGCAGAACAGTTATTGGCAGCATTTGGTTTTTGTCTTTTTGAGGTATGGGGTCAAGCTCTGATACTCTAAATCCAGAAATATTAGTAAAGCCCAAGCTAATGTTATTATGGTGATACTTGGTTACCATAGTAAACTTGGGACCTGAAAGTGCTTCTCAGCTTAAAATAATGGGATTTCAACTCGTAGAGGTGCTGGTTAAATCAGAACCAGATGGATTGTGGCTAAATTCCCAATATATGACTCTGAAACATATACCTTCATATTGGAAAAGCAGATTATTTTTCAGAATCTGACATATATTCTCTGTTGGATTAGAAACGAAATCAGGGCTAAAGTCTGGATTTACATTCCTACCTGGTGATAGAAATCTGCTGCAAATGCTAGGAGAATTTTTCTGCTTCAGATCACGGAAATTGCATCTGGGTCTGGTCTGGGAAACAGTATTTGTCTACTGTGGTTATGCACTGGAGCAGGACTGGGTTTAATATTTGGGATCACTTTTCCAAACCAGGGGAGACTGTGAAGAAAACTCACATGTGTATGTTAAAACTTCCCAATGAGGGTGCAACCAAGAAGAACATATTAAGTCAAGATGGTTTTCCCTCTCCCAGTCATGCTTTGGAGAATTTCCACTTTTTATCAGCTAATAGAATTTCACTGAGGACTTGAAGTTCACTGTTAGAAGATCAGTTATTTACATGAACAGAAATTCCTAAGAATTCCAACTTCCTATAGCAGAGTTCAGTCAAAAGTTTTCAAAGAACCTTAATATACTTAAAATTTTCAATCTGATTTCTGACACAGTTATATCTGTACTTTGTACAACTTGACTTGATCTGTTGCTACCTCTGTGTGTTCAAATCTCTCAATATTCTCAGTAGTTCACATTCTTTGTCTGCTTCAGAAATGTTGTTTGATGTGATTCTGGGGGTAACAACAACCACGAAAGTCCAGAATTGTGTTGTGTATCCTAAACTGGTTACTTCAGGAGTGCTTGTCATAGGAAAATATCAAAGCAACATATCTGTAGGTGCAGTTTTTCCAGTGACACTACATAACACTACATCAACTAGTGCCTAATTGTAAAGTGTAATTTGTTACGTGCGTTCAGGGAGAAAATAATATGTATAGAAGTGTTATTGAATCTCCTGAAAGCTGTGCTGAACTCATTGCATCTTGGGAGCATCATGGTTAATGGCAAAACATTTGAAAAAGGACCACACTCCTTGTCACAATCTGATACCCTGCCTCTGACACCAGTTCATGTCACGATCCCATATTTGGATACGTGGCACCTTTTGTGATCATCCTGCCTGGACAAAGCAAGGCTCTGCCCCCCTTTGCTGTCCAGCAGGACCTGTGAAAAACTTCCAAGGTAACCCAAATGGTGAAATTAAGACACAAATGAGGTCAGATGTCACAAGCAGAATAAATTTTACTGGAGCAACACAGTAAAATCCCTAGAGCAGATAGGACAGAGAGGAAAATAAAGATTGAAAAGCAAGGAGAAATCAGAGATACAGAGGACAGCAAGTGAGAGAAGGTGGTCACCAGCCATGGTCCAGTGATGTTGTGGGTGGGGGGGAAGTGCTGTTCACAGAATCACAGAATGTCAGGGGTTGGAAGAAACCTAGAAGATCATCTAGTCCAACCCCCCTGCCTGAGCAGGATCACCTAGACCAAGTCACCCAGGAACAGATCCAGGTGGGTCTTAAGTGTCTCCAGAGCAGGAGACTCCACAACCTCCCTGGGCAGCCTGTTCCAGAGCTCTGGCACCATCACTGGGAAAAAGTTCTTTCTTGTGTTGACCCTAAACCTCTTGTGCTCCAACTTGCTCCCATTGCCTCTTGTCCTGTCATTGAATGACCCTTCTTGTTCTTTTACTTCCCAAATACTTGCTTCTGGTTTCTTTTTCCTTATCACCAAGTGCTTGGTCCATGTGTTGGTTGTATCTTACCTTGATGTTTCTGAACAGTATAGTCTGTATTTTGAGTAGGCTGAAAAAAGTAATGAAGTTACTACTGTCTTTAGTTCTGCTTCAGCAGTTTTCATTGTCTTTATTGCTGTCTTTACTGTATTCAACTAATGGATTTTGTGAGACTGACATAACCTGATGTTCATGTTTTCTTTTCTTTACAACTTTCTCACATTACAAAGTCCTCAAAAATATCCCAGATTTTTATACAGTTCTTTCTCACGGCACCCCCACTTTTCTCCCTGAAGAGGGGAGATAAATCCTTCTTCTCACACTCCTCCAGGATACGAGAGGGCCCAGAGGCACCAGAGCCTTTGTTGGGCTAATTGATGCAATGTATTGCTAGAGGCTGAATTCTCAAGGCCTCATTAATCACTGCTTCCAACTCCAGTCGTCCTTTATCTCCAATCTCAGCCTGTCCCACCTAAACTTTTTGGTGAGACATCTTTATAGCCCATCAATAAATCCAGTTTAACACCCAGACAAACAGCAGATGTCCTGAGTGCTTGCACACACCAATTAACTCATGGACTGTGAGAGACAGTCATTGTATGTTCTGACTGTCACACTCCTGCTGTCAAAACAGTGGTTTACGTGCAGGTAAGTGTGTGCACACACGAGTTGTGGCAATTTGCAATTTCATAATGATCTTTTCACCACCAGAGACTCTAAATCTTACAGTCATCATGCAGAATTGACAGCTTTGACAGTTATGCTGTCAGATAGAAACGTTTCAAGTCTGCCCTTATTTCATTGATGACCAGAACATTTTTTCCCAGAAATCATTCTGCTGCAGGAGATTTTGAAAGAATTCTTTTTTCTCCTGTTAAAACACTTGCACTGGCATTAAGCTAATTACTTGGCTCTACCAAGTTAGTGAAAGAGAGAGATTTGGATTCCTGTACTGTTTATTTTCTTCACTATTTGTCTTAAAGCACAGTGATGAATAATGTAGTTGATACTGAACTGGAGGAAGCTGAAAACTTTGAGAATTATTTAATCAGTTATGGAAATCTCTTCCAGGTATCAAGTGCCACTTTATTGATAAAAACTTGGATATTTGTAGATTTGGACAGCAGGACTAATACGGCGTTGGCAGCATTTTGCATCTGTTCACTAGTTGTGAAAGCAGCAGTTTAAAATGTACCATCTGCAATCACCAACTGCTTAAAGAGGATGATGAATATTTGCTGTTAACCTGGATCAGGACGTTTAAACATTTTGTTAGCCAAGCCACGTGACATTTCTTCATGTACTACTCTACTCCTGTTGAGTGGGAATGAGATGTAGCTATGAACTGCATCACCCGTCCCACGTGTTCGGTCCTCTCCTACAGCACTAGTAACACATAATATTGCTATTTTTTAATTATTATTCTTCCTTTTTTTTGTTTGAATGATCCCTTCTGAATTAATTTTTCTCATTTTTTGTCACCTCCCCCTGCATTTCTTGCTGGCATGCTCATTCCTCTGCTAGCTTTACCCAAAAACAGTTGTACATTTGCTGCTTATTTGACCTCTTGCCCAATTGCTGAGTAAAACTCTGTCCTTGAAAATATTCTGCTTCTGGTGATGTTAAATGGCTGTGGTGCCTGTAAAGTTGGGAAGCAGGCCAAAACATTTTCTCCATAATAGCAAATAAGGCTAATAATGTAGAAAATGGAGACCTTAGCTGGAAGTTTCTCTAGAGGCTTAAATTTCCATCTTCTGAAATCAACAAAGTTCTCTTAAGTTTTCTTATGACAGAGATTTGTGAACATCAGTTTTAGTAGATGTTAGATGCCAGCAACTAAAGGTGTGTTTGGGTCTTCGAGTCACCCTCATGATTTTAACACTGATTATAGATTGATTCAGGGTTGGAAGGGACCCTAAAGCTCATCCAGTCCCAACCCCCTGCCAGTGCAGGGACACCTCCCACTAGAGTAGGTTGCTCAGAGCCCCATCCAGCCTGGCCTGAGAAACTGCCAAGGATGGGGCTGCCCCCACCTCTCTGGGCACCCTGGGCCAGGCTCTCACCCCCTCCTGGGCAAGAAGAAGAAATTCTTCCTCATGGCTGAGCTGAATCCCCCCAGCTCTAGTTTGGATCCAGCCCCT
>VYZU01076548.1:75526-124140 GCA_013401355.1 Ceyx cyanopectus
GGTGCTGGGATTGTCCCCACCCAGCTGGGGACCTTGCCCTTGGCCTTGCTGAGCTCCATGAGGTTGGGCTGGGCCCAGCTCTGCAGCCTGTGGATCCCCTCTGGCTGGATCCCTTCCCTCCAGCCTGGCACCCCACACAGCTCGGGGTCGTGGGTCACTCCCTGGGGGTGCCCCAGTGCCCCTGGCCATGGGCTGGCCAAGATGCTGAACAAGACTGGTCCCAGTGCTGAGCCCTGAGGGCCTCCACTTGTCACTGTTCCGGACTTGGACACAGACCCACTGACAGTCACTCTTTGGGAGGGGCCATCCAGCCAATTCTCTGCTGGATTTGTCCATCCATCAGACCCATATTTCAGCAGCTTGGAGACCTCATGTCATGTGGGACAGTGTCAGAGGCTGTGCCCAGGCCCAGGTCAGTGATGTCAGCTGCTCTTCCCTTGTCTATTGATGTTGTGACCTTCTCATAGAATCCACCAGGGTAGTCAGGCACAACCTACCCTTGGTGCAGCCATGTTGGACGTAGCCAATCCTCTCATCATTCTTCTGCCTCAGCAGTGCCTTCGGGAGGATCTGCTCCAAGCTCTTACCAGGCACAGAGGGGAGACTGACTGGCCTGAGGTTCCCCGATTCATCTGCCCTTCCCTTTTTGATTATGGGGGTTATTAAGCATTTAAATGTTGCAGAATAAAAACATGTAAAAAGTCATCAACTTCCTACTGGGATATACAGCATCTTTTTCAAATAAGCTCTTTTAATTTCCTGCATTTTAATGGAAGAGCATTCTGTAATGGTTATTTTAGAAATTAACAGTTAATGATCAGTGCAGTTACAGCAGGGGGAGGAAACTGTAATTTTGGCTTAACAGAGGTGAAATAACTTTTAAATTCCACTGACACATGTAAGACTCTTCAAAAATGTCATTTATATGCAAATATTTTGGAATGTGATGCATCCATGGCATGTTTGTGGCAAAATGTATGTGAATCTTCTGGCCAGTGTGGATGTTTTTTCCACAACTTTAACTGCTCCTAGAGCTCCCAGTTACAGAAGAGATAAACTTAAGCTGAACAAGATCATCACAAGCAAGCTAAAATGAAAGGAATTTATTAGGAATGTCTTTAAGGAGATCAGTANCCGATCTCACCTCCCTATACCAAACCACATAAACCAAAAAATAAATAAAAAATCAAAATATATCAACATAAAGATATAAAACTTGGATATGTTAGAAGACAGTGTTTACAGGTATTTGGTTGATGTATGATTGTTTGGTATAGGGAGGTGCCTTTTCCTTTAGATTAATCTGAATTATATAAAACACATTAATGTATCTAATTAAAGTGTTTTGATTTAACTTTACTAATTTAGAATTTGATATTTGTAGTTGTTTTGTGGTATTTTTTATCTTTGGTTGTTCAAGGTTGGTTGTTTTTATCTTGGTGTTTTGTTTTTTTTACTATGAGACTCGTTCTGACTCAAAACACTTGAAAAATATTGATAATCATAGAAATAAACTGGATTAGATGAATTTTTGCCATTTTATTAGGGGGAAAATATTTCAATTTTTCTAGGCTAACCCAGAATTATTGTTTAGCTGACGGATGGTGTTTTGGTTGGTTGATGGTGTGTTTGTTTTTTTACAGATGTATTTGGCAAATCATTTCTGCAATAGGCATTTGGACATTTAACAACTATTGTTATAAATAAAGGTTATGTGGATTCTGTTTATTATTGGTTGTGGAAAGCAGAAAGTATTTGCTTATGATCTGAGTAATAATTTCAAATGCCCATTGGATAGAATCTTGTATTTAGATGAAAACATCTTTAATAGCTTCATTCATCATCATATGTGGAATGACAATAATATCTGTGCTTTTTCAATTCTATCTCAATATTTACAAAGCTCCAAGTGGATATCTTTTTTTCTCCCCAGACTGATATTTTGAAATAAATGGTATCAAGGGAAGAACTGCAGGTAAACTTGGCTCCTTTCAGTAGAATATTTAGCCAGTATTGATTAGTACAGCATACTGAAAATAGAGAATGTGTCAAAATCTGAGCAAGTCTCATTTATCTATACAAACACTGCCATTTCTTTAATTTCCATCCAGATTCACTTTCACTTCAGAAGCATTATTATCAGACCAACTGTGTTGTTAGTGTGCCCAGGGGCCAAGAAGGCCAAGGGCAGCCTGGGCTGGCTCAGCAGCAGCGTGGGCAGCAGGAGCAGGGCAGGGATCTTGTGCTGGGGCCTGGGGAGGCCTCATCTCAGTGCTGGGCTCAGCTCTGGGCCCCCCAGGCCAGGACAGAGCCTGAGGGGCTGGAACGTGTCCAGAGGAGCTGCCAAGAGAAGCAGNGCCACTCACAGAATGCAACTGCATGCTGCCTGCAAGTACCCAGGAAAGCAGAAAGACAAGAAATGGACAAAAATGAGCCTGTGAGGGAAGACAGACATTGCTGTGTCCCTAGAAATCATTCCTGTGACTCCTTGCTCTCAGGGGTCAGAAAGAAGCTTCTCAGCCCAGTCTAAGTCACCCTGTAGATACCAGGAGTGTAGTTTGTCCTGGTTTGTGAGCTTGGCTTAAAGTGCTCTGCTTCTTGTGGCATTTGCTGCACTCCGAGCAAACTTGGGCCTTGTTGGGAGGTCATTTTTGGGTGGGGTTTCTGAGCACTGGAGACTGGGAGTTGTGGCTGACAGAGCCATCACCATCTTAGCTGGCACGTGCCCAGGGTGGAGAAGGGAGCCAGGCAATGCTCTGTGCTGGGGGCTTGGCCTGACTGCCCCTTGAGATCTCAGACTCTTCCTAGTGGAGAACTGAAGCAGGAGGTTGCCAGCTGATGCTCAACCCCAGCTGAGTTTACAAAATCAGTTGCAAAACAGTTCCTTAGCTGGAGAGAAGTGCCTGTCCTGTGGGATGGACCAGCACACGGGCTGTGTGGAGTCTCAGGGCTAGATTGGGGTTATTTACCTGCAGCTGAGAGCCACAGGACTCCAGTGTGATGGCAAGTGTGGGTCAGGAACTGCAGGGCTCAGTCCTGCAGTGGAGATAGAGGGACAGGAAAGCTTGGTGGTGATAGAAGAGGGACCAAAAGTCTTCTGGCTTGTTGACTTCACCTGGCATCTTGGCAGGGATCTGGTGGTCCTGGTGGGCAGCAGGTGCCCATGAGGCAGCAATGGGCCCTGGGGCCAGGAAGGCCGATGGCACCCTGGGGGGAGCAGACGGGGGGTGGTCAGTAGGTCAGAGAGGGTCTCCTGCCCCTCTGCTCTGCCCTGCTGAGGCCACATCTGCAGTGCTGTGTCCAGGGCTGGGCCCCTCAGCTCCAGAGGGACAGGGAACTGCTGGAGAGAGCCCAGAGCAGAGCCCAGAGCTGCTGGAGGGAGGGGAACAGCTCCCTGCTGAGGAGAGGCTGAGGAGCTGGGCTCTGGAGCTGGGAGGAGACTGAGGGGGCAGCTCATGGATGGGGATAAAGATGGAAAGGGGGAGTGTCAGGAGCTGGAGCCAGGCTCTGCTCAGGGACACCCAGTGACAGGACCAGGGGCAGTGGCTGCAGCTGGAACACAGGAGGGGCCACAGAAATAGGAGAAAAACTTGTTCCCAGTGAGGGTGGCAGAGCCTGGCAGGGGCTGCCCAGGGAGGTTGTGGAGTCTCCTGCTCTGGAGACTTTCCAGCCCCCCCTGGATGTGTTCTGTGTGAGCTGATCTGGGTGCCCCTGCTCTGGCAGGGGTTGGACCAGATGATCTTCTGAGGTCCCTTCCAATACCTAACATACTGTGATAATAATAAAATCTCTACAGTGTTTCAATTGTTTTCCATTATTCACTAGTAAAGAGTTAAAACCTTTGTTCACTGAAAAAAAAAAAGGGATTTGGTAACTTCTTTGTATTGGATGAATATTTAACTGTCCAAAAGAATTTGCAAGAAGTAATGTTCCAAGTTGATTATTGACCATTGCTATTCACTAGGGAAGGCAAGTTCCATAGAAAATAACCTGTATAATGCTTGTTATGAAATACTTTTAAAATAACTGTTATCTATAAAAGAATACAGACAATTATCGTGTGTGTCAGCAGGTTTTAAAAGTTGCTTGCAGGAAAAATACACATCCATCAACTGAACAAGCAGGGATCCCCATTAGTTTAATGTGCATCAGAAGCTCAGAAATATTCATTTTAGAAAGTTTGACTGGAAGCCAATCATGTTCTGGCAGGTAATGTTACTTAATTCAGAATAAGCTCTGTACTTCTACTTCCTTTTAAATCAAATTCAATTAGACAGTGATGCTTTAAAGCCACCAGAACTGCAGTAATCTCCCAGTGGAATTAATATGGTCACACTTAAGCGAAATCACTGTTTTCATTTCAGATCTGTCTTAGGCTGCAAATGAAAAAAAAAGGAAATTCAAAAACATTAATGCTGAAGTCAAAGGATGAATTCTGTCAACGATGGGACCAGTCCAGATGGGGAGTGTGTGGGCTTGCACTGCAAGGATTTAGAAATGTGTGAGGGAGGGAAATTTTTTTCCTTTTGTGGCCTCATTTGCTCCTGGGTCAACAAATTGTTGATTGCAGGGCTTCAGGAGGTAGTGATTTAAAGAAACAAGAAAACCAGAATGACAACAATCATATCAAGGTGTGTCACCTTCTGCCCTCACACTCTTTGTACAAGTATCTCCCACCTACACACAGATGCTATTGGAAGGACCCTTTTGCCCTGGGACTCTCCAGGGAAATACCTGTGGGCAGTGGGCTTCTAAGGGGCCCTTTCTGGACCTATTTCTCCAGGCATAGTAGAGCTGAAGGCTGAGATTTCTTGACTATAGAACTTCAACATCTCTTTCATTTCGATAGAATTTTGTTGCAGTTACTTGGGCAGCTTGGACATCCTCAGCTGAGTTCACAATGCTCTGTTCTCCCAGCTCCTGTTTGGTTAAAACCCAGATGGTACAAAACACCACCAGAGAGATGTCTCCTTTCTGGGTCCAGATACTTCCCCATCTGGTCTTTGAGCATTTAGAACCATAGAATCATGATGGTGGAAAAGGCCTCCAGGACCATCCAGTCCAACCTTCCACCCAGCACTGCCATGGTCAGCAGCCCATGCTCTGCAGCAGCACATCTCCTGCCTCTGCAACCCCTCCAGAGATGGGGACTGCACCCCCTCCCTGGGCAATCCCTGCCAATGCTTCACTGCTCTCTCACTACAGACATTTCTCCTCAGCTCTGAGCTGAATTTCCCCTGGAGCAGCTTGTGGCCATTTCCCCTGCTCCTGGCACTGGTTCTGAGGAGCAGAGTCCAGCACCCACAGCTCTGACCCTCCTGGCAGGAGCTGCAGAGAGCAGTGAGGGCTCCTCTCAGCCTCCTCTGCTCCAGACTGAACAGCCCAATTCCCTCAGCCTCTCCCACAGGACAATCCCCTAACCAGGCTTGTTGGTCTTCTCTGGACCCTCTCCAGCATCCTCCTGTCCCTCCTGTATCATGGTGCCCAAACTGGACACAGGGCTCCAGGGGAGGCCTCACCAGTGCCCAGTGCATGGGCACCATCACCTTTCTACTCCTGCTGACCACCATAGGGTAGAACAGAAGTAGTTCTGATCCAGGCCAGGGCGCTTTTGGCCTCCTGGCCACCTGTGATACAATTCAGATTAATTTGGCCATCCTGGGTCAGTTCTCAGGGCTGTTCATCATGTCCTCTTCCTTCCCCAACCATCCACAGTCAGGCCTTAGATATTTTTCTGAGTTTTGAGAGCTGGTGGAGACATAACAAGTGAGTTGCCCACTGGCCTGAAGCTGTTAATATGTTTGCACTTCACAACCACCATGATGTGCCAGGAGTAAGACCTGGGTGACCATTTTGAAAAGCCTGTGCCAGAGGGACACGGTGGGGAAGTGGAGGGGTCTGCAATGTGATGGCACCAGAAATGGGTGGACTGTGGATAAGGAATTGGCTGGATGGTCACATCCAGAGGGTGCTGGTCAATGGCTCGATGTCCAGATGGAGAACAGTGACAAGTGGAGTCCCTCAGGGGTCTGGACTGGGACCTGTACTGTTTAATGTCTTGATTAATGATATTGACACTGGGATGGAGGCACCATCAGCAAGTTGGCAGATGACACCAGGCTGAGTGGTGCTGTGGAAAGTCTGGAGGGATGGGATGTCATCCAGAGGGACCTGGAGAGGCTGGAGAGGTGGACCCAGGGGAACATCATGAGGTTCAATAAGACTAAGTGCAGAGTCCTGCACCTGGGTGGAAACAACCCTCACTATCCATCCAGGCTGGGGGATGAGGGGCTGGAAAACAGCTCTGCAGAAAAGGACTTGGGGGTGTTGGTGGCTGAGAAGCTGGCCGTGAGCCAGCACTGTGCAACTGCAGCCAAGAAGGCCAATGGCAGCCTGGGCTGCAGCAAGAGCAGTGTGGGCAGCAGCTGGAGAGAGGGGATTCTGCCCCTCTGCTCTGCTCTGCTCACACCTCCCCGGGAGTATTGCAGCCAGCTCTGGAGCCCTCAGCACAGGAGAGACATGGAGCTGCTGGAGCAGGGCCAGAGGAGGCCACAGAGATGCTCAGAGGCTGGAACAGCTCTGCTGTGGGGACAGGCTGAAGGAGCTGGGGTTGTTCAGTCTGGAGAAGAGAAGGCTCTGGGGAGACCTTAGAGCACCTGCCAGTGCCTGAAGGGGCTGCAGGAAGGCTGCAGAGGGGCTGTTTCCAAGGGCCTGCAGTGAAAGGATGAGGGGGAATGGGTTTAAATGAGAGCAGAGGAGATTGAGACTGGATCTCAGGAAGAAGTTGTTTCCCTTGAGGGTGGTGGCTCAGTGGCACAGGCTCCCCAGGGAGGTGGTTGAGGCCCCATCCCTGGAGCTATTGCAGGGGAGGTTGGCCAAGGCTCTGAGCAGCCTGGGCTAGGTGAGGGTGTCCCTGCTCCCTGCAGGGGGCTGCTCTAGATGCCCTTTGGAGGCCCCTTCCAGCTCTAAACATTCTCTAATTGTATGGCTCGGCCTCAGTGGGAGCCATCTTTGTATGTGACTGAGGAGGATGAGGAGATAACTTCCCTTATTTATTTATTTATTTCCTATAGATTTAAGGCTTAGGAATTCTATAAAATGACAAATTATGATGTCTGGAGATTCTTAGGGTAACACTGATGCATACAACACTTTGTTTTTCCCGAGCCACACGTTTTCTTACAATCGGCCTGCTGATTGGACAGATAGATTAATCATAACATATTTGTGGTAGAGCCTGGAAGAGAAGTGCTTCTTTTGGTAAAGTTGAAAGTGGAAAACAAGAATAAAATTACTCTTTTCTGGGTATGAAAAACCAGAGACTAAATCTGTCATTTCAGTATGGGTTTCAGATAGAATACAAATATCCATACCTTGAAATCAGGTACTCATCAGAAAGAAATGTCTTTTTAGTTGCTTTGTTCTTGCTGTAAATTACAGATTCTGTGTTAGATTTCAACAAATATTTTAGTTACATGTATGTTTTCACACCGTGCACTGTTAGAGTTAATTGACTCTTGCCTCAAAATCTTGATTGACTCTTCTTACTTTTAAATTTAAAAACATTTTAATAAGCATTTGATAACCCTTTTTTTTTACTATTTTGAGATAATGAACTCCAATGAAAAAAATCGAATTATTACTTGATAGAAAAAATGTTGATGTGGTCAAGGGACTTAATAAGATACACATCTAAGGTGTGTTTCTCAGTAGGAAGCAGAAACTGCCGAGGGCACCTGTGGTTTCTGTGAGTGGATTTCAGGAGGAGAAGGTCATCAGCCCAAGCCATGCAAGCTGTTGCCAACAGAGAGCTTTGTGAGAATGAAAGCTCTGGGGCTGCTGATGCAGAGACACAGGTTGAGAAAATAGTCTTGATATTCATGGGGGAAAAAGAGACCCCAGTGAACACAGTTGGAGATATTTCTATGACACTAAGAGAAATAATTTATTTATTAATCTGCATTATTTCTTCATATTTTATCTGAAGATGATGCTACTAACACCACGTCTTTATTGCTCAAGCTCATTTCTTGAATAAAATCCCATTATTTAGCTGCTCTGTACTAGGCAACTTTTCTTAGGGCTTACCAACAGAGGTTCAGCTTTTGAGAAAGAAACTGATTTATCCCTTTTCTTTCAGAAACCCTACAGTTTGATGGCAATGTTAACTTTTCATGTTGTTTTCTGGTACATCTTTATTCTTAGCTATAGGAGAATGAATGCATAAAACCCCCATATCTACCATTCCTCTGCTGCTCTGCTGCCATTTAAATCCCTATTTATCTCCCTCTGTAATACCAGAGAGGAAATGTAATGTTGCAGATTGGTTCAGTAAATGTCAGGGAGGTCAGGCAGTTTATATCCTCCTTTGCAATAAGCATTTATTTCTCCTGACAAAGACAACTGCAGAATATTGGGTGGGAAAAGTCTTTTGGCTTCTACTTCTTTCAGCAGCTGAAGATGTGGAGTGGTAATGGTGCCCACACACAAAGCTACATCTCCAGTAGTTACTGATATCCTATCAGGGATCGAAAGGTTTCCTGATAACAGAAAGAATTTCTCATTTAGGATGTTAAACTGCACGAGACATTGCAAAATGTCAGGGTGATTTTCCTCTCATCTGAAGTATCGTGTTGGCTTTAAACTTGCCATCAATTTGCACATCCTATTTTTTGTATGCTTTGTTTGCATTGCAGTAAAAGACAATGACATCACTTACCAATTGGGTTCATGAATGGCAGGACACTTTCTGAGCTAAACTTGCTTGTACTATAATCCAAGGGGTGTGGTAGGAAAAAGCAGAAGTGCAAATTTAGAACAGCATCTTGCAAGTGATCCAAGTGTTGTGACCACATCAGGTGAGTGAAGACAGCAGGTTAAAGAACTCACTATGCAGTTATTTATCTGATGCTGTGGTGGTTTGACCTCGGCTGGGTGCCAGGTGCTCACCAAGCCTCTCTATCTCTCCACCTCCTTCACCTCTCAGCTGGACCAGGGGAGAGAAAAGAAGATTGAATTTGTAGGTTAAGACAAAAGGCAGTTTAATGAAAAGCAAAGCAAGGCCATGTGTAGAAGCAAAAGAAAACAATATTTATTCTCTACGTCCCAGCAGCAGGTGATGTCTGGCCCCTTTCTGGGAAGCAGGGCTCCAAACATGTAGCAGTTGCTCTGGATGACAAGCAGATGCCTCCCCTCCTCTTCCTTCACCCAGCTTTTAGGGTTAAGCTGACCTCATATGGTCTGGAATATCCTTTTGGTCAGTCTGGGGCAGCTCTCCCATTCCTGTCCCCTCCCAGGATCGTGTCCCCCCCATCCCACTGCAGGGGGATGTTGGAATCCAGCCCTGGTGCTGGGGGAGCCCTGCCCAGCAGCAGCCACAGCCCAGGGGTGTTCCCAGCACCTTCCCAGCTCCCAGTGCCCAGCACAGCTCTGGGAGGGCTGCTGGGGAGAATTAACTCCATCTCAGTCAGACCCAATACAGATGTATAGTTAGTATTTGTCCTGTGCATTTTTCAGTGAGGCTGGTTTCCTCAGGCACTAATGGAAATTAAGACAGCAATGGAAATGAAGGTATTTTTTCCCCAGTGAAATGTTTCTCAGAGGTGCTAAAGTTAAATCTATTGAGCATGAGGTAATTGTCATACCTGTCAAGATTATCCTTCCCCTCTGCATTCATCAGAAGATTTTGCAGCAACTAAGCTTCATTTCCAAGGGATCCTCAGTAAGGTAATGAAGTGGTGCTATGAGCAGATGTAGAACCACAACTGCATTGAGATTGAAAGTCAGGTCTGTATCCTTGAAATGCTGGCCAAACTCCAGTGAGATGCACAAAGAAAAGGCACCAGAGAGAAGTGAAAGCTGCAGGGTTGGCTGGAGGGGTTCCTGTTGGGCTGGGTTGAGCAGGGTCTGATGGTGAATGCCTGGCAGACTTACACAAGCAAACAGTTTTCTGCCCCTGGCTGTAGCCGTGGCAAGAATGGCACATCCAGGTTGTCCTGCACAGATGCAGACTTTCCAAGCATGGTGAAGGCTGAAGGCTGCAGAGGTGGCTGCTGATTGTCCTGGGCTGACACACTGTCACTGTCAGACAGCATCAGGGTTGTGCCCGTGGGCTGTGGTGTCTGTCTTCTGTCTCCAGAGTGCTCTGTATTCATCCTGATTCTGGCCCCAAGCTTTCAGCCAGCAGTGGCCATATCCTAGAAGAAACAACCCTGTTAAATATTGATTACTGACATGAAAACATCACTCAGACTATCCAGCACATAGAGGCTAAGCATAATCATCCCTTCCTCCCTTCTTCTTTCCCAGTGCCTTTCTGATAGTTTAATCACTGAAAGCTGTGGCCATGAATCATGTTGATATGCAAATCAGGGATGCCATCTGTTGATCAGTGCTGCAAACTCCCTGGGCTCAGCGTGGAGTGGGGAGCTGGTGCTAGGTGTGCCTGGTTTATTTCCCCCACGTATCTGAGTACTCACACAGGGAATCCCATTCATTGACCTGCCATCAGATGTCCTCTCTTCACTCTCACAATGAGTTGATTTCCAGTAGCAGAAGAACAGGTTTTCTTACAAACACCCACTACAGGCTGGGGATGAGGGGCCAGAGCAGCCCTGCAGGGAAGGACTTGGAGGTCCTGAGAGAGGAGCAGCTGCCAGGAGCAGCCAGGGGGAGCTGGAGCCCAGCAGCCAATCCAGCCTGGGCTGCAGCAGGAGCAGTGTGGGCAGAGATGGAGAGAGGGGATCCTGCTGCTCTGCTCTGCTCTGCTCTGGGCAGAGCTCTCCTGGAGCCCTGTGTCCAGCTCTGGAGCCCTCAGCACAGCAGGGCCATGGAGCTGCTGGAGCAGGGCCAGAGGAGGCCACGGAGATGCTCAGGGGCTGGAACAGCTCTGCTCCCACCACAGGCTGAGGGAGCTGGGATGGTTCAGCCTGGAGAAGAGAAGCTCCAGGAGACCTTAGAGCACCTGCCAGTGGCTGCAGGGAGCTGCTCCAAAGCCTGGAGAGGGGCTGTTTGCAAAGGCCTGGAGGGAAAGGCCAAGGGGCAATGGTTGAAATGAGCCAGGAGTGGCTGGAGATGAGAACTAAGGCAGAAGTTGTTTCCCAGCAGAGAGGTGGGCACTGGCACAGGGTGCCCAGGGAGGTGGGTGAGGCCCCATCCCTGCAGACATTGCAGGGGGGGGTTGAGGAGGCTCTGAGCACCCTGCTCTAGCTGAGCTGTCCCTGCTCTCAGCAGGGGTTGGGCTGGATCAGCTCTGCAGGTCCCCTCCCAACCCAGACAGTTCTAGGATTCTATGATTTACAGGACAATCAGGTGATCAGGACCAGTCAGCTTGGCAGGTCCGACTTGTCTACCCTGATCTCCTTCTGTGACAAGGTGTCTTGCTTACTGGATGATGGAAGGGCTGTGGATGTTCCCTACTTAGAATTCAGTAAAGCCTTTGACACTATTTCCCACAGCAGCCTCCTGGAGCTGCTCATGGCTTGGACAGGTATCCTCTTCCCTGGGTAAAACCTAGCTTGATGTCCAGATCCAGAAGGTGGTGGTGAATGGAGTTAAATCCAGTGAGGGGCTAGTCACTGGTGGTGTTCCCCAGGGCTCAGTATTAGGGCCAGTTCTGTTTAATATCTTTATAAATGATCTGAATGATGACATTAAGTGTAACCTTTGGTAAATGTGCAGAAGACACCAAGTTGGGTGATGTGTTGATCTGCTGGAGTTCAGGAAAGCTCTGCTGAGGGATCTGGAGAGGCTGGATCAATGGGCCAAGGTCAGTTGTATGGTGTTAATAAGGCCACGTGCCAGGTCCTGCACTTGAGTCACAACAACCATGGGCAACTCTACTGACTTAGGGAAGAGTGACTGGAAAGCTGCCCAATGGGAAAAGGCTTTGCTTGGCTGCTGGCTGAATATGAGTGTACCTGGGTGATCAAGAAGACAGATAGCACTCTGGTTTCTCTCAGCATCAGTGTGTCCAACAGGACTAGAGAAGTGATTGTCTCCCTGTGCTCAGCTCTGGTGAGGCCCCACCAGGAATACTGTGTTAAATTTTGAGCTCCTCATTACAAGAATGACATTGAAGTGCTAGAGAGTGTCCAAAGAAAGGCAATGAAGCTGCTGAGGTGTCTAGAAAGTAAGTCTTCTAAAGAGTGGCTGAGGGATCTTAGGTTGTTTAGCCTAAATAAAAGGAGGCTCAGGAGAGACTTTATCATTCTCCTCAGCTACCTGAATGGGTGTTGTAGCAAGGTGGGCATCAGTCTCTTCTCCCAGGTAACAAGTGGTTGGACAAGAGGAAATGGCCTCAGGTTCCAACAGGGGAGTCTGAGATTGGCTATTAGGAAAAAATGTCTTCACCAAAAGGGTTGTCAGGCACTGGAACAGGCTGCCCAGGGAAGTGGCTGAGCCACCATCCCTGGAGTTACGTGAGACTTGTGTAGATGTGGCATTTAGTGAAGTGGTTTCATGGTGGACTTGGCAGTGCTGGGCTAACAGTTGGATTCAATGAACTTAAAGGTCTTTTCTAACCCAAATGATTCTGTACTTCTCTGATTTAGCACAGTCTGAAGCACAAGAGATAGGCATAACTATTGTGAATATGTCTCCTCCTTTCTTGAAGGCAGATCTTTTGAGTTCCACTTGTTCTTTGGAGGTGAGTTAACCTTAATGGGCATTGTGTGAAGTGCTTTTTTTAAACTACAGTCTGATCACATAATTTGGTTTTGTCTAGTTCTTCAATTGTGAATAATCATTCCCTATTTACTTTTTTCCAGGCTATTTAAAATTTTAGAGCTGCTATTCTATGTCTCCTCCATCATATCTTTCTCCAGAGAAAAAGCTGCAGTCTATTTAGTCTCTACTCATGTGGAGAAGTCATTTGACTGACATGGCCAACTTGTTTCAACTTTATTCACTGAAAAGCAATTGTACTGGAACCATTTCAGGTCATTTAGATAAAGAAAGACTCCTGTTTCATTTGAAGTTACTTAAAATATTGTACTGAAACACCAAAAAAGTTGCAAAGATGGTATAAAGCAGTTTTCCCCCTACACCAACCCCCCAAACAACCCAAGCCCAAAGAAATATCCACAAATTCAAATGGAAGACTGTGCTCACTGTGAGGATGTCTGTTCCATCAGGGCTGTTCCTTCCAGGACAGATTTGTATAGCATGTATTGACAGTTATCTGTTGTTCCTGCAGATTAAAGCAGGATAGAACACCCCAGTGTCCATAATACATTATATATGGCTGAAGTAAAACTAATGTTTTCTATAATCTACCAGAATAGTAGAAAATATCAATTATTACAACATCAAATAATATATAACATGTTTCAGTGGTTCTATTCTGGTCCAGTCCTGGGCTTAGAGACTGACTGAAGTCATCTCTGAACTCGAAAGCTGGATGTACTTTCTGATGGCACTGGCACACTGGTACATTTTCTTTTGGGTTATATATACTATTCATTCTGGTTTTCATGTTTTTTTGTTGTTTATTTGTTTGGGTGGTTTGTTTGGTTTTTTTTTTGTTTGTTTGGTTCTTTTTAAAGTGGGGGTTTTCTTGCTTGAAGAATATTTTTACAGTCTATTTTCTTTTAAGTGCATTTATATACGTCACTGTCCAAATGTTACTTTAGATTTCATTCTTAACCTTTTTAAACTTTAAAAGAGATTTCTTATTTTAATACTTAGACTTCTCAACACCACTAGTTCAAATCTTGAGAGCAGCAACACACTCGTCATAAAGTCTGAGCTTCTAAGGGGCCTAGTGATGTATTGCACAAGTCTTCTCAGCAATGACCTCTTGGACAGATTAATTTCTTCTCTGCCTTTGCTATCTACATGGAGGAAAACTTTTCCCCAAGCTTTAAAAAACTTCCTCCTTTTCTGTTATGCTCAACTCCTCCTAGATCCGGGTCAAAGTCTCTGCTCTGTTACAGCTGATTGGCACTGAAGAAGTGGGTTGGCACTAAAGAAGTGGGTTCTTGTGGCTACAGCAGAATTTCTTTGGAAGCTTTCAGAGCCACAAAACTGCTATGCACTTTCTATTTGGTTTGTCTTCATTTATCACAGATTCATAAGGCTGGAAAAGAACTCCAGGGTCATCCAGTCCAACCTTCCACCCAGCACTGCCATGGTCAGCAGCCCATGCTCTGCAGCAGCACATCTCCTGCCTCTGCAACCCCTCCAGAGATGGGGACTGCACCCCCTCCCTGGGCAATCCCTGCCAATGCTTCACTGCTCTCTCACTACAGACATTTCTCCTCAGCTCTGAGCTGAATTTCCCCTGGAGCAGCTTGTGGCCATTTCCCCTGCTCCTGGCACTGGTTCTGAGGAGCAGAGTCCAGCACCCACAGCTCTGACCCTCCTGGCAGGAGCTGCAGAGAGCAGTGAGGGCTCCTCTCAGCCTCCTCTGCTCCAGACTGAACAGCCCCAGTTCCCTCAGCCTCTCCCACAGGACATGTTCTCCAGTCCCTCAGCAGGCTGGTTGCTCTTCTCTGTCCCTCTCCAGCCCCTCAGGCTCTGTCCTGGCAGGAGGGGCCCAGAGCTGAGCCCAGCACTGAGATGAGGCCTCCCCAGGCCCCAGCACAAGGGCCCCATCCCTGCCCTGCTCCTGCTGCCCACGCTGCTGCTGAGCCAGCCCAGGCTGCCCTTGGCCTTCTTGGCCCCTGGGCACCCCCTGGCTCATGCCCAGCCGGGTGGCACCAGCACCCCCAGGGCCTTTTCTGCTGGGCACTTTCCAGCCTGCAGCTGCTGGGGGTTGTTGGGACCCAAGGGCAGGACCCGGCCCTTGGCTTTGTTAAACCTCAGCCCCCTGAGCTCAGCCCATCACTCCAGCCTGGCCAGACCCCTCTGCAGAGCCTCCTGCCCTCAGCACATCAACACCCCACACTATGGGGTGTCCTCTGCAAAATGACAGAGGGAGCCTCAATGCCCTGATCCAAATCACCACCAAACACATTGAGCAGGCCCAGCCCCAGCACTGAGCCATGGGGACACCATCCTGACTGGTCCCCACTGGATTTCACTCCATTCCCCACCACGCTCTGGGTTCAGCCATTGAACCAGTTTTTAACCCAAGAGTGCACTGACCTAACCCTGAGCTGCCAGCTTCTCCAGCAGAATGCTGTGGGAAACAGTCAGCTGCTTTTCTCAAGTGCAGGCAGACACATCCACTGCTTTTCCTCCATCCTCTGGGAGGGTCACCTGGTGAGAAGGTGCTCAGGTTCATCTTAGCACTTTCTTTCCTTGTGCATGCACGAGGCTGGTGCGAGGCCTTGTCCAATGGTTTTTAGTCTGGGCTGAGAATTGAGCAGAAGGAATTTATTTTACTAACACCTTTTGTGGTTTTAGAAGCTGCATTTTCACAGCCTCCCACATGGGAAAGGGTCCTTAGACTTACATTTACTATGGTAGGCAGAGGGTCCAAAGTGCAGATTCTGCAGATGAAAGATGGGAGATTGGTTCAGAGAGGGCTGTTGCCCTTTGCTACTGGTTTTCAGTTAAAATAAATGCATTTCTGGTACAGTGCAGAATATGACCAACTGTAATAAAATTTAAATTGCTTATTGGAAAAATATTAAATTGAACATGGTTTCTGTGAATGATCTTCATGATCTGGTCTCACAAAGCTTCTAAATGTCTTGTAAAATGGGATTTCTATGAAGAATAGCTGTTTTTCATGTTACTTTGGAAGCAGAAATTCTACTGATATTAAATGCACATGATTAATAATGGCTTATAAAGATGCCAGAACCCTGGCACCAAAAGGAACAGCTGTATTTGAATCACTAATAAATGCTATTTATGAGGTTATATAAGCTACTTTTTCTCCTATTTTGAAAAAAATTGCTTTGCTGGCAGTTAGATTAATTGTAAATTTGAATAAGGGAATTCATTGAATTTGTTAATTTTAAAAAAAATGTTTAAGTTAAAAATATTATTTAAGTTAAAGTTATTTTGCGTGTATTTTCCTGGGGGGGCATCAGGAGGAGAGTGTCCAGCAGATCCAGGGAGCTTCTGCTCCCCCTCTGCTCTGCCCTGCTGACACCTCCCCTGCAATATTGCAGCCAGTGCTGGGCCCCCAGCTCCAGAGGGACAAGGAGCTGCTGCAGAGTCCAGCAGAGGCTCCAAGGATGCTGGAGGGGCTGAGGAAAGGCTGAGAGCCCTGGGGCTCTTGAGTGTGGAGCAGAACAGCCTGAGAGGGGCTGGAATCCATGGGGATGCAGAGCTGAGTGTCAGGAGGAGGGGCAGCCTCTGCTCACTGTGCCCTGGGACAGCACAAGGGCAGTGGCTGGATCTGGAGCACAGGAGGTGCCAGCTCAGCATGAGGAGGAGCTTCTGCACTGGGAGGGTCCCAGAGCCTGGCAGGGGCTGCCCAGAGAGGTTGCGGAGTCTCCTGCTCTGGAGAGTTTCCAGCCCCCCTGGATCTGTTCCTGTGCCCTGTGCTGGATCAGATTCTCTTCCATGGGTTGCTCTGGCAGGGGTTGGACTCAGAGATCTCCAGGGTGTAGCCCAAACCTTTTGAAAACACAAAGAACAGAAATGCTCTGGGCTTTTTTTTTTTTCCTTAATTTTAAATGGAAACACTTTGTTTTAAAAGCAGTAGATACCCCAGGACTCTGTGCAAGCCAGCACAACATCAGAGAGATCCCAGCAGAAGATAAACACTCCTAATGTGATCTGTTTTCTTTGCCAGATACAAGAGCCAGATCCAAGGTAAACAGTGGTGCAGAGAATGTCATTTAGTTCTTCACTGCATGACTTCTAAATGCCACTATTCTTTTAAATTCAGTGGAAAACAAAGACTCACATTTACTTTTTCACTATTATTTTTGTATTAAGCTGTGAGAATTTATGACTTGTTTATTCTCTTGGTCCCCTGAGTTCCTCAGTCTCTGAATTACATTAGAGCTGTTCAGATATGAGAACATTCCAGGCAGACACAGTTGTCTCTGTCCACCACAGACAGTATATTTTCTGTATTTCTCCTTTTCTTGCTCCAATTAGTAGGAAAATTTCCATGAAATGGGATTTTATTTTATAAGCATTTACCCATTTGTGCTACCAAATCCATTGTAGTGAGATCACAAATGAACATTCTCAAGGGGATTAGTAGTAGAAGAAAAAAAATCTTATGTAAAAAATCATTCCATTTAAAATTAACCTAAAGATAGATCCAGAATATTTGTAAATGCTCTGCACGTGACACTATTATACCCTTAAGTCTAAAAAGCTTTCAGTTTCTTTCAGGTGCATTCCCAACGTGGAGCTTTAGTTCTCTTTGGTAACACACTTTATGAGGAAACAGAAGGTTCAAAAACAGTTGTTGCTGCATTAGAAAGAAGTCTCCAAATGGCTTTACATAGTTCTCTGGAAAACCCACTGTTGTCAGGACTCCAGAGAAAAATGACATTTATTTCACATTAGAATCTGCTTAGTCTTTAAGGGTAGTGCAGTGTTTTAAAATTGACTTAGTGCTAAGGGAGGGGTTGCTCTTCTTCACTGAAATAAAAACTTGCAGCTTGTTAGAAATCAACAATGAGAATATTTTACTGAGCCAGCACATTGCTGCTTAGCATTGCTAGTATTGGTTTTATTAATTTANCTTTTATTTATTACATTTATTCTGGTTTTCCCTTTCTCAGTTTTATCTTCGAAAATCTGACTTCTAAGGGTCCAAAAGCATGTAGATTCTTTTTTTTTTTCCTATAACTTCCTAAAGCAGGAGACATAAACAAATGCTGAAATAATAGATTTTAGTCCTTGATGTGTTGGCTAATTAAGGTTGGCTCTTGCAAGTAAATACAGTGTTCCAATTACTTGAAGAATTCCATATTCTCTGCTTAAAGCATCTGTCCAGTAAATTAATTCTGTCCCTTGCCACGGGGTCTAAGCTCCTCACAACTTTTTATGTCCTTAGGTTCAGTGAGGATGTAGAGATGCAGCGTGACTCGGGGGAAGGGAATCACTGTAGACACATCTGCAGCTGATGGATTTGGGATCTTTTCAGTCCCCCAGTATTCGCTGCCAGCACAGAGTCCCGTGGTCACTATACACAGGAATTTCACAGAAAGACTGTGTGCTACAGAGTTTTCCTGCACTGGAGTGCTCACCATCTCCAGAACTAAGGGCATGCATAAAATCATGAATGCACTCGGAGACTCTTCCCGTGCTGCTTATGTTCCATCGGAGGAGGGGGAGAAGGAAACATTGCTATTTCTATTTTTAGGGTACTTTTCACTTGAGTTTAGACTAAAAAGGTCACCTGTGGATTCTTGTGGTGCCTTGTGTCAGGGAACAGGGTCTCTAGGCACTGCTTTGAAAACAAAGAGTATTTCCTAATTAAAACAGAGATCAAGGATTGTTGAGGTGGAGTGTGAGCCATAAGTCTCTAAAGTAAAGTAGGTGGTGTTTAATATTTACTTTGCAAAATCATTTAGAATCACAGAACTGTCAGGGTTGGGAGGGACCTTAAAGCTGCTCCAGCTCCAACCCCTGCCATGGCAGGAACACCTCCCACTAGAGCAGGTTGCTCAGAGCCCCATCCAGCCTGGCCTGAGAAACTGCCAAGGATGGGGCTGCCCCCACCTCTCTGGGCACCCTGGGCCAGCCTCTCACCCCCTCCTGGGCAAGAAGAAGAAATTCTTCCTCAGGGCTGAGCTGAATCCCCCCAGCTCTAGTTTGGATCCAGCTCCTCCAGTCCTGCCACTGCCCCACAGCCTCCAAAGACCCTCCCCAGCTTTTTTGGAGCCCCTGCAGATCCTGGGAGCCACCAGAAGCTCTCCCTGGAGCCTTCTCTTCTCCAGCCTCAACACCCCCAACTCTCTCAGCCTGTCCCCACAGGAGCTGCTCCAGCCTCTGCCCATCCTCGTGGCCCTTCTCTGGACACCTTCCAGCTCCTCCAGAGCTCTCCTGTACTGGGGGCTCCAGCACTGGAGGCATCTCCAGGGGGGTCTCCCCAAAGTGGAGCAGAGGGGAGACTCATACTCACTTGTACGGAGTAAAGATCTACACCAGCAGTGAGGAGAAAGCTCTGGAAAGCTTTTCTCCAAAAGAAACAGTGGCTTTTGCTACAGACCCAACAATACAGAAACCTTTCCTTTCTCTGGGATCACTGATGAGATATTATTACAGTTTTCTGTGATAAATATAGCTTAAAAAAATATATCTTGCAACTTGCTTTTTCTTTTTGAAGTTCTTGAAGCCTAATGAAGTCTCAGAAGTAGAAATTCAAATATTGAAAGAGCTGCTAAATAAACAAGCACATAAACAACAAGGAGAAGATGAAAAGGAAGGAATTGAAAAATGAGAAATTTTGGCCTACCTCTTTTGAAGCCTTTAACAAAGTTGTTTGTTTTTTTCTAAAGAATATAAAATTAACAGTATCATGTGCCAAAATGAATGGAGCAAGGATACAGGAGTGAAATCCTGACACAGTTTCAGTTCTTGATGAGGATTTCCTGATGCTCTTTATCCTGTTGTCACCTGGCCTGTGTGGCCCATCTGATTCTTACAGTTCTCATCTTTTTAGTTTTCAGCCTCTTGCATGAGCATCAATTTGGTTGTGCAGTTTGCTAAGTCCAGAAGTTCCCCTCTAGAAGACTTTTACCAATTACCTCCCAACTCAAATTTTCAAGGTCTCGAGTGCTATCTATGAAATTCAATGCAAACTCTTTTTCAGGTGCCCTTCTCATAGTGTCTAATGAAATGATGTATTAAGCCTTGGAATATCCACTCTTCATATCTGGCTCAGGGAGCCTCCTGATCCCCTTCTGCTGAGACTCTCTCTGCTTTGGTGTATTGGTGCAAGAATTCACCAAACACTCCCGTTGGAGTGGTGAAAGAATTCACCAAAGAATCCACAAAGAAAGAAATGCAGCCCAACCTAGTGGTGAAAGAATTCACAATGGATACAACATAGAGAAGAAAGGTGCTGAGCTGAGTAATTCTGGCATCAATTAGAAGTCCATTCAGAGTCAAGACTGCACGGTCTGATACACTCAGAATTACTAGTTAGTAGGATTCTGATCACTGCATTAAGAAAAGAACACGTCCACCAGAGGTTGTCAGCTGTGGCAAAACACACAGAACTTGTAGCTCTTCTAAGCCTAAGAGGTTGTGCCCAAAATCTCTCAAATTTACTGAGAAAATCATCACAAACCCTTTTGGGCATTACCAGAAAGTGCTCTATAATGAAGAAATAGAAACCATCTTTATAATGCTGTCTGCTGTGTTTCCTAGTGCAGCAGGTGCTCCAAAGTTAGGCTGTGGCTGAGCTCAGCACAGACAGACATGGGAAGGCAACAAAAGGAGTTTCTCTCACTTTCCAAAGCCCTCTTATAACCTGCATTAATGTCTGTGAAGTTATATTTTAGGATACAAAAAGTTTCAGTTTGANAAAACTGATTTAAAAACAGCAAACACCAGCTGAAGGTTCGCATGGTTACATCAGGAAAACACTTGATGCTCCTGATTGTATAGAATACAACTCCTCTCTGTCTTCCTCAGAATCTTTTGTGGAAGAAAGCTGTTCTTTAACCTGTAGGAACAAAGAATTGTATTGTTGAAATGCAGTAGGAATATATTGGGCAGCTTTTTTTCTGTTACAATTACTCTTGAAATAAAAAAGAGTGTAGAAATTTTATAGAAAGGAAAAAAACCCTCAAACTTCTGAGTATTCATTCCTTGGTTTTCATTTATATGGATAATTATTCATGATATTTTTTACTTGTTAAATTTTCTTTATAACAGTGGCCTGGGCTGGAAGCATCTCTAGAGTCAAATAGTGTATTAATCTGTTTTGTTATTAATCAGTTTTGATTTTATGGACATACTACATGAAAAAAAAAAAGGATTGTATGAGACCTATGTCATGATTCATGGTCAGCGTTGCTTGTTTTGCCCAAGTTGCAATGTACAGGTTATGAAGTCCTCAAATATATATTTTCTTGCTATCAGAAAGAGACATTGCAAGCAAGCAGCTAATGGCATTTGAGGAATTCCACTGTCATGTAGCATCTTTAATCCAGTTTTGCAGGATGATATTTTCTTTTGAGTTTTACAGGGCATTGCATTACCAGGTAGGCTTTAAATGTTAATAGCACCATTATCTATGTATGTGAGTCACTTTTATTTCTTGTGTAATAGGATAAAAAAATATCACTCATCGAAATAGACCTTTGAAGCATCTATTCTGAAATCCTGCTGCCTTTGCAAAGATGATCAAGGCAAGGAGGGAAACTGCAGAAAGGTTCTAATGTGGAAGGGAAGGACATATTGATCTTGAGGGATGAAAAAGAAATGAGGTTTCCCAGTTCCTCTCATACTACTCCTTGTGTTGCTCCTTTTAGCAGAATCTTAAAGTTGGAGCCTGTTCTTTGTAACACTGAATTCTTTGTTCATTACCTTTGATTAATAGATATTTTGCTTTATTTGCAACAATATTATTTATTTTATTTACTTTCCTCTAGAGTGTTGTATTTTTTATGACTTTAATTTCATATTCTGAAGTAGAGGCATTTTAAGTCAGCAAGTGTAGAGCCTTTGAATTATACAATAAGGCATTTTAAATTCCAGTCAGTATTTAATAAGCAGTTTATGTTTTAAAATGTTTCTAATTCATGTTTTGAGGTTACTTATTTTTGCGTTTTCTGTTGTACGTAAATAATAAATAAGTAAAATCATTCATTTTAATCAAAATGTCGATAGTAGTTCAGGAAAGTATCTAAGCATGAAGAACACTTTTGTGAAAGTGACACTTCCAGAAACAGGGCTGAGAGAGAACTAAGAATTAATCATGATTAAGAGGTTTGCTGGACCAAGGGCGTGGCTGGAAGTTCTGGAGTTGTTCACAGAATGATAGAACAGAAGAATCATAGAATCATAGTTAGGGTTTGGAGAGACCTCTGGCGATCATGGAGTCCAACCCCCTGGCAGAGCAGGGGCACCCAGGGCAGCCCACACAGGGACAGAGCCAGGTGGGGCTGGAATGATTTTGGAGCAGGAGACTCCACAGCCTCCCTGGGCAGCCCCTGCCAGGCTCTGCCACCCTCACTGGGAATAAGTTAAGGGTGAGTGTAGGGAGGATGGAGCCAGACTCTGCTCAGTGCCATCCAGTGACAGGACAAGAGGCAATGGGAGTCAGTTGGAGCACAAGAGGTTGAGGGGAAACACAAGGAAAAACTTGTTCCCAGTGAGGGTGGCAGAGCCTGGCAGGGGCTGCCCAGGGAGGTTGTGGAGTCTCCTGCTCTGGAGACATTCCAGCCCCACCTGGATCTGTTCCTGGGTGACTTGGTCTAGGTGCCCCTGCTCTGGCAGGGGGGTTGGACTAGATGATCTTCTAGGTCCCTTCCAAGCCCTGACACTGTGATACTGTGAAGTTGCTCCTCATGTTGATGTGGAACCGTCTGTGATCCAGTTTATCCCCATTGTCCCTTGTCCTATTGCTGAGCACTACAGAGAAGAGGTTGGCTCCTTCTATTTGACTCCCACCCCTCAGATATTTGTTGGCATTAATAAGGTCCCCTCTCAGTCTTCTCTAGAATAAACAGCCTCAGTTGTCGCAGTCTTACTTCACAGGGGAGATGATCAAGTCCCTCCATCATCCTTGTAGCCTCTGTTGAACTCTTTCCAGTAGGTCCCTGTCTCTCTTAAGCTGGGGAGCCCCACAACCCTCACAACCCTCTGAGCTCTGGTGTGGAGCCAGTTTCCATCCACCTCCCACACCAACTGTCTGTGCCACATGGCTGCAGTTTTTCTGTGAGGATGTTCTGGGAGACAGGATCAAAAGCCTTGCTGATGAACTCAAGGGAAATGACATCTGCTGCTTTCTCTGCATCTACCCACTTGGCCATGGCTCAGAGAAGCAGATCAGATTATCCAAGCAGGATTTCCCTTTGGTAGATCCATGATGGATTCTCCTGATAACCTTTTTTCTTTGCTACTGTGGACCAGCTGCTGTTTTCTTGGCCAGTTCTCATCTCTGTGTCTGAGAAACTGAAGTCCCCGCACCACTCAGTTAGTTACTGACCAATCAGTGAGTGGTTTGGTTGCTTGCCAAGCTGCCTATCTTGCTTGGAGCATCTCAGTAAAAAAACAAAGAATAGACAAACAAGGAAAATCTATAGTATCATAGAATCATAGAATTATTCAGGTTGGTGTAAGAGTGTTACTGGATTCACACCAGTTGCAGCTTGCTCCAAAGGCACTACTTAGAATCACAGAGTCATTCAGGTGGGAAGAGCCCCTTGGGATCACCCAGCCCAACCATTCACCCTGCTCTGCACAGTTCACCCCTAACCCATGGCCCTCAAACCCACATCCCAACCCCCCTGAAACACCCCCAGGGCTGGGGACTCAACCCCCTCCCTGGGCAGCCTGGGCCAGCCTCTGGCTGCTCTGCCAGTGCCAATTGTTCCCTCCTGCCCAGGCTGCCCCTGCCCTGGAGCAGCTGAATCCATCCCCTCTGGCTCTGGCACTAATGCCCTGTGAGCAGAGCCCAGCACCAGCCTCTCTGCACTGGCCTGGCAGGGGCTGCAGAGAGTGAGGAGGGCTCCCCTCAGCCTCCTCTAACATACTTCTTGCCATCTGTGCTTAGAAAAACCATGGAGCTTGCTCACCAGAGAAACCCATGTCTCTGACATCCTGAGTAGCACATAAAAATGCAGTTTACATGGAGGGAATTTGGTTGGACTATTAGACTTTAGAGAAAAAATAAATCTCACATTCAAAAATGTGCCTTAAATACTAAGTAAGATACCAATTTAGAGCTTCATTCTGAAGCACATAGGATAAAAATGTAATTTAAGTAGCACTTCTCAGATCTGCCATCTACACACATTGTGTTTTAAAAAAAATAAATCCAAACCTAAAGGAAGTAAATTAAAATATTTTTACTGATGTTTGTCTATTTAAGCAAAAGATATCCTTATAAAAATAAGCAACTGTCCTGAGTTTAATACATACCATTTTGAACTCCATGACCTTCCTAGATTTCTTTTTCAACCTTGAGCAGGTGAATTCAGCATCCAAATACTTGGTTGCCCAGAATAAAAGAGGACATTAATGCTTCTTTAGATCACAAAGCTGCTGTGTGTTTAGAATTTAGAATTCTGTTTCTAAAGACTCAGAGCCTATCAGGGAAAAACCCAGAAAAGTACACAAGATACAGATGCATATTTTGGGGTACAAAGGTCACATTTTTTGAACGTGGATACAAAACCTTAAATCAAACCCCCTATTTAAAAGAATCGTTGGCTTTATCAACTGAAGTAGTCTGGAAATTTGTATGTATGAAAGTAAAAAATATAGAATTCCTGATATGCTTTGCCTCATAAATTCTCCACACAGTTGTACCTCATCACAACATGGGCATCATCTATCACCAACAGAAACTGAGCATCTTATGGCATTGTCAGTCAGAAAACTCATGAATCACAGTATATTGGAAAGCCCCAGAAGAATCAAAGGCTTTCCAATATTTCCAAAAAAATAAAAGCAAGACTGGCCTATAGAAAAGAATAATGAAAATAGATGCTCAGCTGACTGTGGACACAGATCATCTGCAGGCAGTTGTATAGATACGATTTCTAATGATATATATGATTTTTAATGGGTAAAGTGTTTATATCTATTCATGAAATCCATTTAGGATTTAGGGAGGTTACTAGGAGGCAATTCGTGAATCCCAGTGAAACTGGACCTTGGTAAAACTCTGAGACAATGACTTGGCTATACAGGGAAGCTGATGTTGGCTTCAGATGCTGCACAAGGGGAGTGGAGTACAAACCTCTAAGTGGCAAGCACAGATGAGGTCTGCTGTGAAGACTACAACCTTGGACATTGAGAGGCTGAGGGTGAATGATGACTCAGCCAGACAAGAGTACTAAATATTAAAAGCATCAAAAATAAAATATTTAAAGTATTTAAATAAAAAAAACCTAAAACTATTAAAATAAAACTAAATATTGACTAAACCAGTCAAGACTAATATTAAAAGCATAAAAAATAAATGAAAATTAAATATTAAAACTGTTGAAATAAACTAAAACTATTAAAAAAAAAAGCCAAAATATTGACTAAACTAGGCATGAGGATCTAGACAGAAAATAAATATTAAAAGCATCAAAATACTGTTGTGCAAATTCACAATAAAAAAAACTTCAGAATTTGTTTCCATTTCACATTGCAAGTGAAATTTCTCTACCTTGTACTGGTGAAGAGCACCAGAGTACCTGCAGATCCTCAGAATAACCAAGAGAAAGGCAACTCCCTCTGACCACGCCTCTGAGCTTTGACCTGAAAGAGATAGTTGCTCTATTTTCTCAGGTTAGAACTTCAATCCTGCACCTAAAGCACATTTCTAAAACCAGCTTGGTCAAATCCATTCTATTCTCCAGCACATCTTACTTTTCACAAAGCAACCAACCTAACCCATCACATTAGCAACAATTAGTAACGACAGCTGGAAAAAGGACTGGCAGAGTTGTTTCCTTACCTGCTCCTTCCCCTTCCCAAAATTCCACCCAGCATTTACACAGCTGCTGTTCTTCATTTGGAAAAAAAAAAAAGGCTAAATTACAGAGCAGACTTTCAGAATGAAATCTTGTTCTGAGCTTGCTCAGCTACAAAGTTTGTATTCAGAAGTGAATTTGCAGTCTTTATTTCACTGGGATTTGGGGGCTTTCTGATCTGGGTGTTCCAATACCAGCTCTTGTAAGAGCATTCATTTCAAACCATGTATGTGCAAACAGGTTTTCAGAAGGAGGAAAGCTGATCTGTACAATAAAGATCTTTCAACATGTTCCAAATGTTCTTCTATCCAGTGCTAAAATACTATTTTCATTAAAGGTTTACTGAAAAAGTAAACGTGCCTTTACATTAAACAAATCCTTTACTGGAAAAGAAAGGCTTCTTAGAACAATCAAGAACATGAAATACCTTCTGGAGGTGGACTGAAACACACTGAAATACAATCTGAACAAGTCGTTTTTGTGCCAACAGGAATGCTCCAATTCCCCGAGAATTTACTCTTGGCAGGAAATGAAAACAGATCTCTTGTATTCCCCTGCAGACCTGGCAGAGTTTATCCATAGTCAGTTCACACTTGACCAAATCCAGAGCTGATCCAAACCCTGCATTCCCTCCAGAATTCGCTGATGTGCTCAAAAGAGAAAGGAGAAAAATACCACAATTAAGTATGTACAGAAAGCTAATGCCTGATATCAAAAGTGACAGGCTAGCCAGGAAGTTTGGATACAGTAAATAATGGCAGAACTCATTAGGATCACTAACAGCTGAATTTTGGAAAATATCTGGAAAAAAAAAAAAGCCCAAAGTAAAAGTAGTACTGATAATCTAAAAGGTTTTTCCATTTGGATGCATTCTGGTTGCATGAATTTTAGTATTTACCACATATATGCTTGATACTCTGAAACTTCAAGGCCATGGAATATTTTGTGCTTGACTGCTCAGAAATATAAATGAAGATAGATATTATCTGATCACACACACACACATATGTATATATATGTGTGTGTGTGTGTGCACATTCAAATTTTCTTATTTTCATTATTATTTTATTATTTTTTCTTATATGCATTTATTTTATTGTTAAGTAGTTTTAATTTTTTTTATTATTCTTCATTTCCACTTTGTCAAAAAAAAAAAAAATCTCCAATTTTGACTTTTACTCCATTACACAACTGTAACAAATTTGCAATTAAACACATGAACACTGTAAGGTCGCATTTGGAAGCCTGTGTTAGTGTCTGGAATGAACAGCAACACCCTGAGGTTTCTGAGTGGTAGTTTTGTATATAACTTGTTCTGTTTAACATCTCAGAGCCCTAATACCCTCTGTTAATCTGAGTGGCAAGAGAAAGTTTTATTCTTCTTTCTCTTGAAGTGTAGGGAAAGAAACAAACCCCAAACTCAAACTGAAAAGTTGTTTCTGCAGCATAGACTCATTTAGAGACCCGAGAGAGAGAGGAATAAAAGGTGCTAACTGCTGAGGGATAAAACATCACATCACTCACATTAACAGAGGAAAGGGGGGAAAAAAGAAAATAGTATCTTGGGTTTGACATGAGAAAGAGTAAATTATCAGAATTACCCCATAAACAATAAAAGGTGAGCATTTATCATTTTACTAGAGAATAAAGTGGTTTCTGTAGTATAATATTAAGATTTTTATATTAAATTGCACCTCTAAGTGTAAGTTCTTGTTCTTCTCCCAATGTCTGTATTTATCATTAACAATAAAAAACCCTGGAGGGCATTCTGGGAGAAAATCCTTCTAAGAAATTAGAATGTCTCACAGAATACAATTTTCCTTTGGATAAAAAGGGAAGAACGAATAAATTACACTAATACTGCTTATACCTTTAATATTTTTACAAAATATTACTTCATTTCACTGGTGAAAATAGGTTCAGGAAAATAGTGTGATAAAATTTCTGCAACATGTGGACTCCCTCAGGAGTAAATTCAGTCTCAGTGAATACTGATCGCTCATCATACCTCTAGTAATGAGGAGATTTTAGCTGTCTGAATATACCAAGTCAGCTCCTGAGATTAAATGGCTACACTTTAAGATATTTATAAGTCATATAGAAGGGAAAACTAAGTAGAGTCTGGGTATGAAGGCTTTTTGGCAGGAATAGATGTGGCTTGTGAATGATCTGTTTTCTAGACAAAAGTTAAATCCAGTCTGTAATAACCTCCAGCACCTCAGTGCTCCAATTCCTGGGATCATTTCAGCTGGACCAAGCTCCCTGATTTCCAGAGGCATTTTAACTGCACCAGTCACTGGCTCCCAGTTCTTCCACTCTGCCCAGTCAGTGCTGTGCAAGTAAAAGGCAACGTCCAAAGCTGAGTAACTAGAACATTGTATCTACTAATGGAGTGGTTTAGTGGTATTTTTTTTTATTATTGCTTCTTTTCTAAACCTTTTCGCTACTTCTCCCAAAAGGCCCCAAAAATATTTATTTCCAAGTGCCAATTTCTGACCCATGAGCATTTGCTTTAAAAAACAGATGACATTCAGTTTGAATGACAGTGTAAATGTCTTTTGGTCTTAGCTGCCCAGTTCTTTAGTTGGCAGAAAATAACATCCTTTCATTCGAACAGCGAGGGGGAACTTTTCAAAAGACTAGTGAGGAAAATATCATTAGTGACTCAGAATATTAAACCTCTTCTAAAGCTAAGGATATTTTCTTGAAGTGTAATTAGCCTTTTGATGCATTTCTTGCAGTACTGTTTAGAGTTTAAGATACTACGATTCCAATACTACACTTTTTATAAGCATTTTTTGTGAAATTATCATTACTGTCAATCCGAATATCCCATGTCTTTAGGTGGCTAAGTCACAGTCCCTTAATAGTGATCTGTACTGCACTCAGCACCACTTAATGACTTTCCATTTAGGTTATAAAGCTACATAATGAGGAACATCTTATTTTCAAAAACAATTTATTTTTTTTTACAGCATTAGAAACATTAAAGTCTTTTCTGTGCACTATTATGAGACTCATCTCACCTGAATTTCAGATATGTAATATTAGGTGTCTAATTCAAGCAGATCCCTCAAAGGCCAAGTTAACAGAAATATAATGCAGCTCCAGAGTAATTTATCCTATTCAAGACAGCTCTAATTAGTAACCTTTGGAAGGTGGTGTTCTTCTGATTATAAAAGAAATCTCAACGTTAGGCCTAGAGATTGAGGCTTAACTAAGGCCACACTACTACTACTGTTGAGCAGGGCAACAGAGCTGGGGAAGGGGCTGGGGAATCCATCTGCTGAGGAGCCAGGGAAGGAGCTGGGAGTGCTGAGTGTGAGGAAGAGGAGGCTGAGGGGAGCCCTCCTCACTCTCTGCAGCCCCTGCCAGGCCAGTGCAGAGAGGCTGGTGCTGGGCTCTGCTCACAGGGCATTAGTGCCAGAGCCAGAGGGGATGGATTCAGCTGCTCCAGGGCAGGGGCAGCCTGGGCAGGAGGGAACAATTGGCACTGGCAGAGCAGCCAGAGGCTGGCCCAGGCTGCCCAGGGAGGGGGTTGAGTCCCCAGCCCTGGGGGTGTTTCAGGGGGGTTGGGATGTGGGTTTGAGGGCCATGGGTTAGGGGTGAACTGTGCAGAGCAGGGTGAATGGTTGGGCTGGGTGATCCCAAGGGGCTCTTCCCACCTGAATGACTCTGTGATTCTAAGTAGTGCCTTTGGAGCAAGCTGCAACTGGTGTGAATCCAGTAACACTCTTACACCACAGGCAAATGCTG
Source organism: Ceyx cyanopectus (assembly GCA_013401355.1). NCBI lineage: Eukaryota > Metazoa > Chordata > Aves > Coraciiformes > Alcedinidae > Ceyx > Ceyx cyanopectus. Next base: position 104,791 of record VYZU01076548.1, read on the forward strand.
AGGGTTCTGTGGGGTGAAGTCTGGACCTATCTCTGAGTTTGCCCCAACATTTCAAAACATACTGCTAAAAACTACCCTTGTTGGCTATTGGAGGCTAACTTATTCCACACTTCTTATCCAAATTATCATCATGATGGGGCATGGGGAGTTAAACATTCACTAATCCATCCACTGTTTGTGCTCCTTAATTCATATAAAGTCTCTATTAAGTGATCAAATGTTGTATAGTACTAAGTTGAATTAATCACTATTAATCACTATTACTTGAAGTATTTGTATCAGTAATTTTTTTTTCTTCGTTGTACCAGGAAGGATATTAAAGAAACAACTCAAACACCCAGGCACAAAAAATGTTCCCAATTATAGATAGTTTAAATATCTAATGCTTGACCAGTCATGGATAAATTATTTTATTACCTAACATGACTATCAGGAACCGTGGTATATAACTATATCACCCCTTAATATCTTTATTATTTAGAACTATTACTACTTTGGATTTTCCTGTCCTTTTTGGATTAGTTAAAAAATAAAATTACTGGGTTGAACTACCCATCCTGTTAGATTCTGATCTCTTTTGTTACTTATTCATTATACTGAATTATTTTTTCAACATATATATTTTCTGAGCTGTTGTCTTCTATTAGATTCTTTATATTTATCTATTATGATTCCCAAGGAAGGATTCTTTTGAACACATTGCTAAACCAACACATCCTGTTCAGCTTTAGTGAATATACAACAGATTTGACTTACAGATGACTTCGATGCACTGCCAAAAAAGAAAAGAAACAGTAGTTTTAAAAAACAATTTTAGAAAGGATGAATTTCTATTATCGAGTAAGGAGATTTTCAGGTAATTTGAGCAAGCAAATGAATACAGGGGGAGAGAGAGTGAATTCTGTGAATATCTCCTTGTCAATCAGAGTCAGTTAAGGACCTGAAAGAGGTTTGAGTTTGTATTGTGTTTGCAAAGGAGTATGATTGCCCATCTGCTCTAGCAGTCTTCCCATGCCACTGGCATGTGTGTTGAAGAGACATCTCCTGTGACACAAGTTAACAGCGTTTTACTGATTTAGATTGTACACATAGAATCATAGAATGGTGGGGGTCGGAAGGGACCTCTGGAGATCCCTTCCAGAGCAGGGTCACCCAGGGCAGCCCACACAGGAACAGATCCAAATGGAGTTGGAAAGTCTTCAGAGAAGGAGACTCCACAACCTCCCTGGGCAACCTGGGAAAGGCTCCATAACCCTTACAATAAATTTCTCCTCATGTTGAGGTGGAACTTCCTATGTTCCAGCTTCTAGCCATTATTCCTTGCCCTATTACTTCTGCACCTTCCTTAGCAGAAGTGTGCAAGTAAGGTTAAATGCAGAAGAAACCATATTTAATGCTCGGGTCTGTCACTCCTGCTAATACCTTGTGTAGAGGCCTTGACCTTGCTTAAGGATCTCTGAGTCTCCTAGGAAGTCTATCTGGTTTCTGTGAGATAATTCAGTGAATTAACTATCTCTTGGGGAATAAAAAGGTCAATCCATTGTTAGCAATTGATCCAGATTTTTTACTAACAGTGGGGGGAAAAAAATAGTTTCCAACCTTAGTAATAGTAAAGGCAAGATGTATAGTGATAGTTTGATCTTAATTGGGGATAAGATGAAACTCTGGGCAGAAAGGGAAATGCTCTACTTGAAGTGTCACCACAGCTTCTTGTTGCCACCTTGGGTTTTTCAAAGGAAAAATAAATAAATTACCCTGTTTTGCTGTCTGGGAAGAAAAGCAAAACAGAAAGAGGAACAGCTACAGAGTGTGACAATGCACCAGAAATCTCAAATTGTCTTAATCTGTTTTGGGGGAGGAGGTGGTGAGAAATGCCACAGGATATTCTCAATTTGTTGCTTGAATATCACCACCTCCTGTGTGCAGTGAGAGCATGTGAATATATAAGCGCTTCTGGGATGGCTTTTGCCCTTCTGTAGCACCCAGACGTGCTGAAGGATCATTGTGTGAACTGCTGCACTGGAAACCATCCTTATCCCCGAGGGATCTAAGAAGGCTTTACAAATTAGTGTAAAAATACAGAATGTATGAAGCAGAGCAAAAAACCATCCAAGTTGGAAAGTAATTGGACTGGTTTAATGCTGCAAATAAAGGGAAAATTCTGCTGTGTGACAAAAGGAGGAAATAGTGTTGGTGGTTTCTGCTTCAAAGAGGTGTTGGATGATTTATCATATTTATTGCAGTATACTGTTTCAGTTAGTACTATATCTACTTTAAAATGTATGAAGTTCTTTCAGAATTCTTGACAATGCTTGTGGTCAGCCTTGCAGGAAAAGGCCATTTGTTCTTCCCATATTAAAGCTTGTGCTTTCATGTAGTTCTGAGTATTTCCTATTACTGTAAATTAATTTCACTTCATTAAGTGGTTGGGTCACAGGCAAAGAAATAATAGCAGTCAGAGACACAGGAGATTACTGGTTTGAATAATCATAAATTGGCACCCATCCGCTTTCTCTCTAATATTGAGAAGAAGCTTCTGGCTGTCAAAGCCATTTCATTAATAATAATAAAAAAGCCTATGAATGTGAACTTCAGTGTTAGACAAGATAAAACTATTATCTACATGAACAATATTTTACAGCGTGGAACAATGGAGTCTGGTCCCTGTGGGAGACAGTGACACAATGGTAAAGATTCCATTTTCTGTGTTACATAGATGTTTTTTCAGGTCACTTGTGATTATTCAAGTCATCCACTCAGCAGTTGTACATTATGCATATAGGGCTCAGTGGTGAAGAGATGACTCCAGAGCATGGAGAGTTGATTATTTAGATATTAATTTGTCCTCTCATGTAAAATATTGTTTCTTTTGCCAAGATATTAATTAAAGCTATCACAGTCATTTTCTCCCAGAGGAAAAAAATGATAATGAAAATGTTCTAATGAAAACAGATAACTGGTGTTTATTTCATATTCTTTCTCCTTAGTCTGGCCCAATGCTTATTGAAAGTAATTGAAGGAAGTCCTGCAAATTTCAGCAGATTTCTGATCTACTAACATCTAAAGAAAGCTGAGGGGAGTCATTTATCAAGGATCCACCTCTCCTTCTGCTGAATAGAAAGAAGTAGAATAAAAGGCCTTGAAAAGCATCCTCAGTGCAGGTGTTTCAAAGAAGGCTGCAAAACTGCCCCTGCTGAGGAGCAGACTGGAAACGACAGGGTCAGCAAGGCTGTGCATAGGGTATTGCCTCTGCAGGGAGCTGCCAACTAATTAACCAGGTCCCTGGAGCTATTTGAATTATGGTGGATAGTCCTCTAGCATCTTCTGCAGGGCCACGAAGATGATTGGGGGATGGAACACCTCTCCTACAAGGACAGGCTAAGGGAGCTGGGATTGTTCAGCCTGGAGAAGAGAAGGCTCCAGGGAGATCTTAGAGCACCTGCCAGTGCCTGCAGGGAGCTGCTCCAAAGCCTGGAGAGGGGCTGTTTGCAAAGGCCTGGAGGGAAAGGCCAAGGGGCAATGGTTGAAATGAGCCAGGAGTGGCTGGAGATGAGAACTAAGGCAGAAGTTGTTTCCCAGCAGAGGGGTGGGCACTGGCACAGGGTGCCCAGGGAGGTGGTGGAGGCCCCATCCCTGCAGACATTCCAGGCAGGGCTGGAGGAGGCTCTGAGCACCCTGCTCTAGGTACAGATGTCCCTGCTCTCAGCAGGGGTTGGGCTGGGTGAGCTCTGCAGCTCCCTTTCAACCCAGATATTTCTAGGAATCTGTGATTCTCTGAAACCTTACACAGGGTGTAAGAGTGGTGTGGAGGGGCATTCCTGCTTCTTAGCCATCCCCACTGTTTAAACATGGGTTTCAAGTTATTGTTCATTTTGCACCAAAGGTGGCTCCTGATATTGAGTGTGTCTCCTCAGTTTGGAAGTGTAGGTGTGATGAAGAAGTTCAGAGTGGCAGGCCTGGCTGGGATAGGGAAAACACATTTCTGTGGTGAGTCTTCTGGAAGCACTTTGGTGGTAAAAACACATTATCAGGGTGTGGGTTGGGGAAAAGCTGACAGGGCTTGCCTTGCTCTGAGAATGCTTCATGGTAGTAATTGTGTACTTTTGTTAAGTTCCGATTGAAGGCATGGTGAGGCTTCAGTCTGAATTTCTCTTTGTACTCATGTCTGTCACTAGATTATTCAAAAAGAAAAGCTCATTGTAAAGATCGGCCAGTAATCATTGTTTCTACCTTATCCAAACCATATATGATATCTATCATGTAACTAAGAGTGGCATAATTACTTCGATAAAGGATAATTCTCCAAACATTAACATATGTAAATTTAGAAGGGAGATTTGTTTGAGCCCAATTAGTCATACATTTTAAATCCTTTTTTAAAAATATGGTACTGAAAATTTACAGTTTTTGAGTTGCTGTCACTTTATTTAAAACAATGAAAGAACTTCAATTTTTCTAATAACGGGGGTTTTTTCAGTGCTCCTCAGTTTATGTGGTAGAAGTTCGAAAAGTGACAAAAGTAAGACAACTTGGTTTCTTTCAGTTATTACCACAATTATTCATCTGAGACAAGTTTTGAGCCTATTCTGGCAATAAGATGGAACAGAAAATTTAGGATTATATATACTGGTTTCCCAAGCTACAGGGATATAACGCAAGCACAGGACTTGAGAAGCAATCACTATATTGAATAATTAATCATCCGTTATTAAATGAAAGTTCAAGTTTGGTAAATTAATAATGCTCGGTAGTCACAGAGAAGAATTCAGGCCCTTGTGAAGCCTGAAAAGTTTATGATATCCTAGTTGGTTTTAAATTATATGAATAACACTGTTAAAAAAAAAATATTTTGGGATTATACTTTTTGATTGCTCCTAATCCGTCATGGATTGTAGTACTGGAATTTCAAATTAGAACAGTGTAAGTATGTGTTGGGTTTTGCTGCTTTGTTGTTTTGGGGTTTTGAGCAAGTGTTTTTCTGATCACTTTATGGCACTTGGCTTGAAAATGGCAGCTGGCTCTGTGGTAGAGGGAATCTGGAAGAGTATGTATGCACATATGCATAGTTTTTGCACAAATAAGACTGTAGCTGTACTTGTGCTAAATGAGAATTTAGAACTGCAGTGGTTATTTACTCCTGTTTACTGAGGACAAGAAAAAAAAAGTCCTCCATATTTTAGAACTAGATGGGCAGAATGGGTCTAGAAAATACTTTTTTCTAGGCTTTTGAATGCTGGTGAAGACTTGTGTTGCATTTTTGTTTCTCACATCACAATTTCAGGTGGTGTAAGGTCACATCCCTGAAGAACAGAGAGGTTGAAAGCTGGTGCATCCTGTCACTAGCTCTATCACATGTATAGTGCAGAGCTCTCTAACAAGAAGGCTTAAGTATGAGGAGAATATATGAAGAGAATATGAGAATATGAGGAATATGAGAAGAATATATGAGGAGAATATGAGGCGAATATAAGGAGAAAAAGTAATGAAGTAACCAAAACCAGGTGAAAAAAAAAAAAGATTGGGTTGGGTTGGATTGGTCTGTTGAGGGCAGGAGGCTCTGCAGAGGTCTCTGGCCAGGCTGAAGTGATGGGCTGAGCTCAGAGGGCTGAGGTTTAACAAAGCCAAGGGCCGGGTCCTGCCCTTGGGTCCCAACAACCCCCAGCAGCTGCAGGCTGGAAAGTGCCCAGCAGAAAAGGCCCTGGGGGTGCTGGTGCCACCCGGCTGGGCATGAGCCAGGGGGTGCCCAGGGGCCAAGAAGGCCAAGGGCAGCCTGGGCTGGCTCAGCAGCAGCGTGGGCAGCAGGAGCAGGGCAGGGATCTTGTGCTGGGGCCTGGGGAGGCCTCATCTCAGTGCTGGGCTCAGCTCTGGGCCCCTCATGCCAGGACAGAGCCTGAGGGGCTGGAACGTGTCCAGAGGAGCTGCCAAGAGAAGCAGGGGTGTGAGGAGAGGCTGAGGGAGCTGGGCATGGGCAGTGTGGAGCAGAGGAGGCTGAGGGGGGAGCTCATTGCCCTCTCCAGCTCCTGCCAGGAGGGTGCAGAGAGGTGGGGGAGGCCTCTGCTCCTCAGGCACTAGGGACAGAAGCAGGGGCTGGGCTGGAGCTGCAGCAGGGGAGGGTTCCATTGGAGATGGGGAAGGAATTCTTCATGGAGAGAGTGGGGAGGCCCTGGCCCAGGCTGCCCAGGGAGGGGGTGGAGTTCCCATCCCTGGAGGGGTTTCAGAAAGGAGCTGCCCTGGTGCTCAGGACATACTCTGGGGCAGACATGGGGAGGGCTTGTGTTTTTATTATCTAGGAGGTCTTTTCCAACCATGATTATTCTGTAATTCTGTGAAATTAAAGTAATTTTTAAAATACCTTATTAAGACTAATATACCTTATGTAGCTAACAGCCAGAAAGCAAGAGACAGGTGGCTCAAAATACCAAGTTCTTTCTTTAGCTTGAAAAAGATCAGGAAAATCAGTGGTGTAGGGTTTTTGCACAGATGCTGTAGGCTCTTCCCTGTCAAATGAGGTAAAGGGAAAAAAAAGGTGGTATACAGAGAAAGTGGTTTCTGTTTGTAGAGTTTCATCTAAAGATAGAGGCAAATGGGTCCATCTGTCTCTAGATTTGGAAACCAGGAAGTAGCTGGTGAGAGTTTCAAAATAAAGACTGGTTGGGTACTTGCAATTAATTTATGAAACAAATCTAGGGAGTATGGAGTAGCTAAGGGAAACCAAAACAAGAGCATAGTAGTGTGCTGCAGCCTTCTCCCTTGACTGATAATTTTTCTTTGCACAGATAGGTAAGTAATGTCCTGTGCTTGTTGAAAGAGGAAGAATTTGGGTGACAGAGACAGCCCAGACAGATTTTTAGAGAGAATTTCTGAATAGACTTAATGAAAAGAACCAGGAACAATGGGAGGTTAGGAAAGGTGATGTCTGACCATGGTACATGGGTTGCTAAGAGCTCAGCTGTGTGGTTTCTCATCTAGCCCAGCTTATTGAAGAGGTGAAATGTGCTCTTAAAGGCAAGGCAATAGTAAATCTAGCCAGAGAAATCACTTCTTGTTGTTTGTCTCTGAAATGTGGCCCTGGGTGGGAAAGGCAACTTCCTCACAGAATCCAGCAAATAATAGCAGAAAAATGTACATATTCAAACCATTTTAAAAGGACTGCCCTCTTCTGTTTTCTCCTTCCTAAAGCCACACAAGGGAGTGAATACATGACATATAGGCAGGAGAGAAAGAAGTGTGTGGTCTTAATGATTTATATTGATTTCCAGGTAGGTATGTAATTTCACCAATAAATCCTGCTTAGATATAGCCAAACTTAAAAATCAATGGCCAACTCATAAGCAAACTTCCTTGTTAGCACAGCTACTAAAACAATTCTGCCATCCTAGGTGATTGCAGGTCCTTGAACATCTGAAACGGTAGCTTGCCTACCTGTGTCAGCCTTAGATTTATGACATTCTATGCATGTGTGTGTCTCTATCTAAATGCACATATTTAATACGGAGTTAATAATTCCTGTACATCAAACTTGAGAAAATTTGCTCTTACTTTTTCAGGAATTTTATGATAGTTAATTTTTCTGTGTCACATTCAGTGTGGTGAGAGCAAAACTATACTTTACACTTGGAGCTGGATGTTTGGAGGCTGGCCTGGTTTTCTTTCCTCCATTTTCCTTTTTCTGTTTGTTTTCCGGGCCCATTTTCAGAAGTTTGTGTGGGTATACACATATGTGTATTAGGACTGAGTCACAATCTGATATCCTGTTCATGAGTGTCACGATTCCATATTCCACATGGCACTTGATGATTCTGCCAGGACAAAACAAAGCTGCAGCCTTTGCTGTCCAGCAGGGCCTGTGAAAAACTTCCAAGGTAACCCCAAATGGTGAAATTAGGACACAAACGAGGTCAGATGTCACAAGCACAACAAACTTTACTGGAGTAACATAGCAAAGTCCCTAGAGCAGATAGGACAGAGAGGAAAATAAAGATAGAAAAGCAAGGAGAAAGCAGAGATACAGAGGACAGCAAGTGAGAAAAAATAGTTACCATCCATGATCCAGTGATATCATCAAGTGATGTTCCTTGTTGTCATTCTTTTACTTCCCAAAGTCCTCAAAAGTATCCCAGATTTTTATGCAGTTCTTGCTCACTGCACACCCACTTTTCTTCCTGAACAGGGGAGATAAATCTTTCTTCTTCTCATACTCCTCCAAGATAAGAGAAAGGCAGCAGCACCAGGGCACACAGGCTTTGTTGGTCTAATTGATACCATTTATTGCTTGAGGCTGGAGGAATTGGTGAAATATCAAGGCCCAGTTTTTCTTTTCTTGTTTGTCTCCTATTTCTGTGGCTCCTTCTGTGTTCCAGTTGCAGCCACTGCCCCTGGTCCTGTCACTGGCTCTGAGTAGAGCCTGGCTCCAGCTCCTGACACTCCCCCTTTCCATCTTTATCCCCATCCATGAGCTGCCCCCTCAGTCTCCTCCTAGCTCTAGATCCCAGCTCCTCAGCCTCTCCTCAGCAGGGAGCTGTTCCCCTCCCTCCAGCAGCTCTGGGCTCTGCTCTGGGCTCTCTCCAGCAGTTCCCTGTCCCTCTGGAGCTGAGGGGCCCAGCCCTGGACACAACACTGCAGATGTGGCCTCAGCCACATCCCTTTCCCCTACACTGCTCCCCAACAGGTCAGTCCCCAACCTGTGCTGGTACCTGGGGCTGTTCCTGCCCAGCTGCCAGACTCTGCACTTGCCCTTGTTCTATTACAATAAATTTCTCCTGCCCATTTCTCCAGCCTGTCCAGGTCTCTCTGGATGGCAGCTCAGCTCTGGTGTCACCACTCCTCCAGCTTGGTGTCACCAGCAAATGGCTGCCAGTGCATCTGTTCCCTCATCCAAGTCAATGATTATATTGAATAGTACTGGTCCCAGTCCTGACCCTTGGAGAACCCCACTAGACACAGGCCTCCAATTGGGCTCTGTCCCATTGACTACAGCTCTCTGGCTCTCTGGCTTCCCTGCCAGTTCACAATCCAGCTCACTGCCCAGTTGTCTAGACTACAGTTTATCTGTGAGGATGCTGTTGGAGACAGTGTCAAATGCCTTACTGAAATCAAGATAAACCTGTGCTCTGACATCATCTGTCTACCTGATAATGTCCTCATAAAAGGCTCTCAGTCAAGCATAACTTACTCTTGGTGAAGCCGTGTTGACTGCCCCTAATGAACCACTTGTCCTTGATATGCCCAGAGACAGTGCCAAAGACAAGCTGTTCCATTCACCTTTTCAGGAGTAGAGGTGAGGCTGCCTGGTCTGTAGTTACCTCGGTCCTCCTTCTTGCCCTTCTTTAAGCCTAGAGTGACATTTTCTTTCCTCCAGACCCCAGGCAAAAGTATATCCACATAAAACTGCACATAAACAAACATACGTTTATCTACCCAAGGATGGGCAGGTTCTGGATTGGGCCTGGACAATTCTGTCTATGAGCTTCAGATTCATGAAGGAAAAACAGTTCCACCTTCTGTCATTCAGTTGAAAACAGCCAAAGCACAGGCTCAGGTGTAGCTGCAGGCACGACACAATAGGATAGAATTTGCAAGAGATATTCTTGTAAATTAAAGTTTTACTTTCAATATGAATGTTGTAATGGAGAGATCCATAATAAGCACAGATGTATGTAGCCAAGACTACATCTAGAAATTCTAGAAATATCTGGGTTGGACTCATCTGGTCCAACCACCCTGCTGAGAGCAGGGACATCTGCAACTAGAGCAGGTTGCATCTAGAGCATCTTTAAAGCATTCTTCAGGTGGAGATACCCCATGGACAATGGTCAGCATTCCTTTCTGACAAGAGCCTCTGGGACCCTGGCAGAGTATCTCCAAGTGTGTGCTGTCTTCTCCCCCTTCTGGAGGAGAAAGCAGCAGCTTTGGCACATCCTTTGTTGAACCCTTCTGATGCCACTGAAGTCAAGAAAGCATCCAGATTTTTGAAGTAAGCATTACTGTTAAGGTCTTGAACGAGGATGAGTGATTTTAGCTCCTTGCTCTGTCATGTGTTGTCATGTTTATAGTGTTCTTGATCTCTCTGAATTAATTTCCAACGGAAAAAAAGGTTCTAATAGTGCTTATTATTTTGTTTTTTTTTTCTTCTCCATTCCACTGAAAACTCTTTTTATATCATCTTGGCACTGACCAGTCTGTGACTGGTGCCAGCCTGATTTGAACACCACACACAATAGAAGGTGTGGGTTTTTTTCCTTCCTGAGAACTCTGTCATACCTACTTCCATCAAGAAACAAAGGCCTTTCTGTGCTCTTGATTGAAGTGTTTTTGTTTGCAATAGCTGGTCTTTTGCAAGGATTTTAGCTGAGTTGCTTTACTAAATCCTATGGACTAACTCACTCAATATAATCTTCAGAATCTGTCCATTTGGAAGGATTTGAAGCAGTGAGAGACAGAAGACTCCCGAGGATAACATCTTGTCCAGCTTGACTTGAATGGAGCTAATATTCATGCCATATTGCATTATTAATTGAGTCATATGGTTTCCATGGAGTACCATCTTTTATTCAATCTGAGTTCTTCAGAGCTGAAGTAATCAGTCTTCTATTTTCAACCCTAAATTCAGAATATAGCAATTCAGCTACCTAAATAGACCTTGAAAAATGAGTTCCTTTTCTTTGACAACTTCAGTAAATAATAAAGATGATGGTAGACAATTCTTATCACAATGGTAAAGGATTGCTCCTTTTGTACTTACTGCTTAAAAAAATTAGAACACATTAATCTATCAAAAACAATTTGCATTTGGAAAAACAAACTGCTGAAGCTGAGAAGTTAATTACCAAATTCCAGGACATGCAATTTAGAACATTTGAGATATTAAATCTTGAATGCCTGAGCTCCTAATAGAACTAAGGACTCAATATTAACTCTTACAGTTCTTCTGTATTCTACAGTGTGTAAAGTGCATATTTCAGTGTCTTGCCATAAAACCCAGGAGGCTGCTGCTGAATTTTTCTACTGTGTCAGGAGTACAAGATAAGAAATGAACTCCTGGCTTGTTCCTTTCCCCTGAGAATAGAGGCCATCATGATACATAAATATATATTCCATCATCAGTTTTATAAAATGATGCTGCACTTTCCTGAAACAGGATGGTGTGCATTTTTGCTTGCCAATGCCTCTGTGAAATTAATTCAGAATCTCACCATAATTCTTGGAATCCTCTGTGTTCTCAGCTGGAATATATCTGTGAGTCTAGTTGTGTCCTCATGTCTGTGCTGGCATGGCCATGTGAGTTCAACACTAGGGATGCTTTGGTTTTTATCCTCCCAAGGTACTTAAAATAGTACTTGAAATACATTAATCAGAGTATCTTATGTTTCTGCTGCTAAACTATCTGAACTATTCCACTCTTAACCTTCTAGAGACTTCAGGAGTTGGTATTCATACTGTACTGACATACTCTGTTGGTATTCATACATACTGACAACATTTCAGATGATATTTCTTAATATGTCATTATTCATAGGTGAATAAATTGGTAAATCATAGATAATAAACCTCTAAACAGCCTCTGGTGTTTTTCAAACTGGTGAAGTTTCAAATATTTCAAGCAATGTTTTTGTCTGAGGGCATGACCTTGTTTTACATAGTAGTGGATTGCACTGTAATTGTGTTACCTGGTTTCAGATGCATCATCTTTTTAAACACTCTCCAAAGACCTCTGTATTTATCATACCTCCTAGTTTTCAATCACAGCTAATTCCTTTGGAAGTGTTTGTCAGTATCAATACTGACAATACTAAATAACCAACTGAAGCTCTCAGGTTCAAAAGGAGTAACTGCAGAGAAAATACAATAACTGAAAAGCTCAAAATAAAAGGATGGCAAAGGAAATTAGGAGTTTTTTGAAATTTGAATTTTGTCTTTTTTGAAGCTAGGAACCTTGTCTGCATTTAGCTTCATTTAACTCATTATTGCACCATCCAACACAACCAATTTTTGTAATTTGTCATTTTCTTGGGCTTTAAGATTTTAAAATGTATTTAATGTGCAGCACCCCTGCAGAACTTTTTAACACATAAATTATCTTCTGTGCTCAATTTTGACTTCAGGGCCACTGTCCCAGGAAGTCTTTCTTTCCTTTATTATAATTCCCTCGTGTTACACAGATATGGTCTGTTTTCTGATTAGAATCCCTAATTGTTTCTTTTTGTCTGTTACTCTGCTATGAATAGAATTCCATTTCTGACTTTAATGTCATCATACCTGTATTATTGCTACTTTAACATCTTGCCCTGTTTGGGTACACATGTTGGTATATTTTCATTACCTTATTTTCAAAGTCTCACAGATTAAAAGCAGTTTTTATTAAAGACTGTGAGCACTCTGTGCTCATTAATATTTAATATTTCTTTCTAGTAGTCACAGACCTAGTCCCTCAAGGCTGATACTGAAAGTCTTACCTGAAAGAATCACCTAAGAGAGCTTAAAGAGAATACTGGTCAGTGGTTATATGTACGGACTAGTTCTTTTTACCAAAAGTCTTTTTTCTGCCTGTTCCTCTTCATTAGCTGCATCCTACTTCAGTGTGCACTGTGCAGCTATCTCCCCACGTACAAATATTGCTTTAGCCAGCAGTAACTTTGCAATGACACCCTACCCAAGTGAAGAAGGCTTGAGTTTGTAATTTTTTTCTTATTTCTTTTCTTCCTCAAAGTCATGTTTCTTGTCCTAGCTTGCTGACCTCTTCCTTCAGTGCTCTATCCTGCCGGGACAGACACTTTGTCTCTCATGAACTCAACAGCTCCTGGGACTGTGTTAATCTTCTTCATTTTATTTTTTCTTCATCTGGTTTGGGGTTACTTCTTACCTCCCCTATCCCCTTTCTCCTCTCCTTCATCTATGTTTTTAATCTTCTGAATGTTTTCCTCATCACCCATAGGTCTCAGCCCTTGCATTTTTATCTTCCTCTGTGCTTGCCTCTTTATTTTGCCTCTCTGCTTGCTCTTTGCAGCATTTTCCTGGGCAGCTGTCTTGCCTCGTCACCTATTTTTCTTGCTGCATTTGATCACTTCACTGTCTTGTCTTTGTGCTCACAGGCTTCAGGTCTTCCTGTTTGCAGGTACTTCCAGCTCACATCGTGCCAGATTAATATTTTCTCTTTCCAATGTGTTCTCTTCAAGAAATCTCTGAATTACTCCCATATCTCCAGATGCAGCTCTAGTCCTTAGTTCTTCTCTTCTATCAGAGTTATGTTCCTATCAGGTAACCACTTAAGGATGTGTCTTTCATTTTTTTCATCTAGCAATGTTTATTGCCACATTCTTCTGAGCATTGTGTAAAACCAGATGTACTCCTGGTATAAAAATACAGTCCATTCTGGTGTCATGGTTTTTTTCACCTCTCTTTATCATTATATTTAACTTTCTCTAACTTCTAATTTAGCACCTNTGTTAATCTTCTTCATTTTATTTTTTCTTCATCTGGTTTGGGGTTACTTCTTACCTCCCCTATCCCCTTTCTCCTCTCCTTCATCTATGTTTTTAATCTTCTGAATGTTTTCCTCATCACCCATAGGTCTCAGCCCTTGCATTTTTATCTTCCTCTGTGCTTGCCTCTTTATTTTGCCTCTCTGCTTGCTCTTTGCAGCATTTTCCTGGGCAGCTGTCTTGCCTCGTCACCTATTTTTCTTGCTGCATTTGATCACTTCACTGTCTTGTCTTTGTGCTCACAGGCTTCAGGTCTTCCTGTTTGCAGGTACTTCCAGCTCACATCGTGCCAGATTAATATTTTCTCTTTCCAATGTGTTCTCTTCAAGAAATCTCTGAATTACTCCCATATCTCCAGATGCAGCTCTAGTCCTTAGTTCTTCTCTTCTATCAGAGTTATGTTCCTATCAGGTAACCACTTAAGGATGTGTCTTTCATTTTTTTCATCTAGCAATGTTTATTGCCACATTCTTCTGAGCATTGTGTAAAACCAGATGTACTCCTGGTATAAAAATACAGTCCATTCTGGTGTCATGGTTTTTTTCACCTCTCTTTATCATTATATTTAACTTTCTCTAACTTCTAATTTAGCACCTTCTGCTTATTGGCTTTTCAGGACATTCTCTTTTTAAAATTTGACCTAGGTAAATATATCTATAATTTTTTTTTTAACATTTTGCAGTTAAACTGCTCATCATCCATAGTGGAAGGTATCTGCAATATGCCACCAAACACATTACTTTGTTTTACTTTTAAAAGTTTAGTGTGCCTAAGTAGATCTGCAAACTGGGAAGTTTGACCACACGACAGATTTTATGAAGTAATCTTCACAATCTCCTAATAGTCTTGGTCCTTGTTTCCGTCTTTGATACATTTGTTTTCCCTCCAGGAGGATGAATTTCATGACAAATTCCCTGTTCAACACTATTTGTTGTACTGCTACACAACATATTGCTTTCAGTTTATCTTGGGAAGAAGGAACATTTGTTGGATGTTTTCATATATCTGAAATCTGAATCCATTTCCATGGGACATACATTTTGCTTTCTAGTCCGAGTGTGTCACAAACAAATCTGTTAGGTGAAAAATGGTGTTCATCCTATAATATGTAGGGACTGTTGGGTTTTCTTTCCCCCCCAGGTGGTAACAAGAGGCTTAAAACACAGATTCGTGGTCCTCTATAGCAATCATTCTGCATAAATGGTATGCCATATTTGTTGTCAGTGAGGTGCAGGCTGCTTTAAGTAGCATAACAGAAGTTTCCCCTGTAAATCCTTTCATACCTGCATGGATGGAGGGATAGAAATCAGTGCTAAGGATGGGATGTCACAAGTCAGTATGGATTTACCAAGAGGAAATCATGTCTGGCTAATCTGAGAGCCTTCTATGATGGTGTCACTGCAGGGATAGATGAAGGGAGAGCAGTGGCTGGTGTCTACCCTGGCCTCAGCAAGGCTTCTGACACTGTCCCCCATAACATCCTTGTGGGCAAGCTCAGGCATTGTGGGCTGGGAGAATGGATGGTGGGATGGATTAAGAACTGGCTACACAACAGAATCCAAAGAGTGGTGGTCAGTGGTGCAGAGTCCAGCTGGAGAGCTGTGACCAGTGGAGGCCCCCAGGGATCAGAGCTGGGACCTGCCCTGTTCAACATCTTTATCAACGACCTTGATGACAGGACAGAGCATCTTTCCAGTAAGTTTCTTGATAACATGAAATGAGGGATTGGCTGATTCACCTGAGGCTGTGTGGCCATTCAGCAAGACTTGGACAGGCTGGAGAGCTGGGCAAAGAGGAACCTCATGAGGTTGAACAAGGAGAAGTGCAGAGTCCTGCAGCGGGCAAGGAACAATAAAATGCATCATTGCAGGCTGGGAGGGGATCTGCTGGAGAGCAGCCCCGTGGAGAAGGGCCTGGGAGTGCTGGTGGACAAGTCAGCAATGGGCTCTAGGGGCCAGGAAGCCAATGGGCTCCTGGGGGGCATCAGGAGGAGAGTTTCCAGCAGATCCAGGGAGGTTCTTCTCCCACTCTACTCTGCTGAGACCTCCCCTGGAATATTGCAGCCAGTGCTGGGCTCCCCAGTTCAAGAGGAGCAGGGGTCTACTGGAGAGAGTCCAGCAGAGGCTACAAGGGTGATTAAGGGATTGGAACACTTGTCTGCTGAGGAAGGGATGAGAGACCTAGGGCTCTTCAGCCTGGAGAGGAGAAGTCTCAGAGGGGATCTAATTAATGTCTATAAATATATAAGGGCTGGGCAGAGTGAGCCCTTCCATTGCTGCCAGTACTGCTCCCCAAGGGTTTCTTTCCTTCTAAAGCAGCCTCAAGAGTTATCACATGGGAAGTCTGCAGAAGCCAAGTATCCTCATGCACTATAAAGAAAAGCAAATATTCTTTCCCCTTGTCAAAGGAAGAGTCTTCTGTTTTGAGATGGTTAAGGTGATCTTTAAGGTGTTTATTAGTATTCACACAGCCTGCAGCTCTGTTTGTGCACGTAAAATGCACTGTGACTAACAAGGAGCTCCTCACACCTGTAAAGATTTTACTTTATTTATGGGCTTATTTTGCACTTTAAAATAAGGAAGCAGCAGACAGAAAGGGCCTGGTTTGAAAGTGATCCTGTTTGAGGCTGAGTCAAGACCAGTGTCATCATCTTTCCTTTGAAACCAGAAACTCCTTTTCAGGAAATGAAGAGCTGGCATGTATGTGAACAGATGAAAAGATGGTAACAGCCTTTGATGTGGATCTGTTTTGCCAAGTTGATAGAGTTGAAGCACCTATAACCCATGAAAAACAAGACCCGTGCGGTGCAGTTGGCAACTTGCTGCCAGAGGCAACGAATCACTATTAAAACCATGAGTTCACGAAAGCCCAAGGGTTCTCTTCACCCCATGGCTGGTTCTTTCAGTTCAGAACTCATGTAATATATGATCCTGGGAGCTTCAACTACCATGTAAGAAGTTCACATTTGTCTTTAATGGTATAGTTACCATCTGCTGCTTATACCTACAGTAAGAACAAACTCTGAAATACTCTATGCGAGCTCTGTGAAGTTATATATATAAAGGTATATATGCAGATAAAGTTATATAGAGATCTATATATTTATATTTATGTAAAGATTTATATATATATAAAGCTGAAGTTGAAGCTTAAACTATGGTTTCTGAGCAGAGAAAGCACAATGTATGAGAGTGGTGCTGTATACTGAAATGTGTTATACTCTGCCTATAGAATGGTAGCTCATTATGAGAACAGACAGCAATCATCCATGCTGAAAATATATTGATATTATAAAATAAATATATATTTATCAAAATGTCTGAAAAGATCTTTTGAACCTTCATGCCTATGACTAGTCCACCCCATCCAGGCATTCCAACCAAACTTAGGAAAACTTAAATTGTTTCAGTGACAATTTCTTCTCCTAATGGGAGGCAGGAGGAGAAATAAAGCAAACAAACAAACAAAAAAATAAATCCAAGCTCCAAGTGCTGGCCAGTTCTGATGAATTTCAGTTTGTGCTCTGGAGTTTGGCTCTTTCAGGAGCACAGTTCTTGGCAAAGCATTGCACAAGCCACTCTAAAAAGCGGAGGGGTTTTAATAGGATAGAGATGTACAGACTTGTTATCTTCACAAAGTAATTCAGCGTCTCAGCAAAATCCAGTTATCCTTTTCAGAAATTTCATTGGCTCTTCAGAGTCATCTCAGCGTGTGGCCTTGGTAGAATTGTAAGTACAGGATTTCTGAGGGGCTGTGCTCTTTAGGTAACATCAGATGTATGTCTTTACAGAAATGTGGCTTCCTGACAGCTGTGCAATTCCCAGGTCTCACCGCTCTGCCATGCAGAGAATGGTCAACAGTTCCCACCTCTACCAACAGCATGTGACAGCTGAGCTTTGGGAAGTAAATTCTGACTGTTTTTGGAAGACTTCCATAGACAGCACTTTCATGCATCGTTCAGTGGAACAGGCATTAGATGGAATGACAACAAAAATGGAATATAATAAGCGTTACCTAGAAAATGGGAATAAGATTAAGCAGAAATCCAAAGGCATTACGTTGAAATGATTAAGTCTGAAACAATAGCCAATATCACACAGAGTAGCTACTCCAGACCATTACAGCTGTGAAGTCAGTGAAGGTTCAGTGTCTATTCCTCTCCTCCCACTCCTCATTACACTTTTGTTCATCTCCAATACTTCTCTTGATTAGCATGAAGCTTTTTTGTAGGTTTTCTTCAGTGTGGTTTTCTATTGATCACCTATGACCCAAGGAAGAGGCATCTAGTGCAGTGCAAACTTCAGAATAGATTATTTCTGTATTTCAATGTCAGTTATTATCAAGACATACTGTGCAAGACACCACACATACCTTCCAATTAGCACTATTCATTATACTTTCTGAATAGCAGCTAGAGGGGTGTGTGCTAAAAACTATTGAAAGTTTGGGTCATATTTACTCCTGTTTGCATGAAATGTCTTATTAGCAACTGAACATGCAAATCAGTTCTGGATTTGGGTCTTTTCTCTGGGATGTATTTTTCTCTCTTTTATATATATATATATATATGGGGTTTTTTTCCATTTTCTTAACACTTCTGTCAATACATACAGGACCTTTAAGAGTCCAGTTTTTTGCCCCAATACATGCAAGCAACCAGTATCTCTCTGGCACAGGACCCAGCTGTGTCCCAGGCATTGGGATAACAAGGGGAGGACAGGAATTTCAGTTTGGTGATTCCACAACCAGCCCATGGAACCAGAGAGCAGAGGTTTCATCTCAAACACCTAAGCAATGCCTATCTACTGTACCAGAAAGTAATATGTCCGGGTAGGCTGCAGTGCCAAGCCCCTCAGCGGGATGACCGAAGAGTCAAGGAGACTTTCTGTTTGTTTTTAATAGAGCAGACTGTTAGAACTTATTTTCTAATAAATTTAGTGTGTACTGTATGTACTGTAAGAAAGAATCCTACAAAGGGCCTTGATGAGCTAAAAACAAATAATCCATATCAAAATAACCTTGCATGCATAGACAGCAGAGGAACCAACTAACATGGACTNCCATCCCCCCCTTTTTTTTTTCTTTATTAGGTTGTGTTATTTATCTTGTGGAGGAAGGAGCTGAGACAGACATCAAGAAAGGACTGTGTGATATTGTTGGACAGAGAAAATAAATGAATTATTATAGAGATTGGGGGAAAAAGAACATTAGATAGATGTGCCAGACTAATAACCACTCATCTGAGTAGGAGACTATAGGGATCTATATGACTGATTTGGCTTTTCTGTGGGAGATTCAAGTTAAATATGACAGGTTTTCAGACTTATACTAATGGAGGAGCTCAGAATGGTAAAAATACTATCCAATCCCATGATAGCCTTTCAAAAACTATTTGTGCATCATCAGTACCACAGTGGGAAAAATAGATTTTCTTAGCGCTGCACTTCTGCAGAAGACTGACACGGAAACACCAGGGTTTGTGTTTTAATGTAACAGCGCCTGATGACTTGAATAACATCCTCATCAAGGGAGGGCTTTAGGAAGTTGTTTGCAGAGAGTAGAACAACAATAGAGTAAAATTTGTGGTTGTCATTGGGTCCGTGTCCAAGTGGATTCCAGTGACAAGTGGAGGCCCTCAGGGGTCAGCACTGGGACCAGTCTTGTTCAGCATCTTGGCCAGCCCATGGCCAGGGGCACTGGGGCACCCCCAGGGAGTGACCCACGACCCCGAGCTGTGTGGGGTGCCAGGCTGGAGGGAAGGGATCCAGCCAGAGGGGATCCACAGGCTGCAGAGCTGGGCCCAGCCCAACCTCATGGAGCTCAGCAAGGCCAAGGGCAAGGTCCCCAGCTGGGTGGGGACAATCCCAGCACC
>VYZU01076548.1:124330-145340 GCA_013401355.1 Ceyx cyanopectus
TCAGCTCAGCCCTGAGGAAGAATTTCTTCTTCTTGCCCAGGAGGGGGGGAGAGCCTGGCCCAGGGTGCCCAGAGAGGTGGGGGCAGCCCCATCCTTGGCAGTTTCTCAGGCCAGGCTGGATGGGGCTCTGAGCAACCTGCTCTAGTGGGAGGTGTCCCTGCCCTGGCAGGGGCTGGAGCTGGAGCAGCTTTCAGGTCCCTCCCAGCCCTGACTCTTCCATGATTCTGTGGATATGCACAGCTAGGTATGAGGAACTGTGGATGTGAAAGCACGTTAGGCTTGTAGTTCAATGATGAATTGTATGAAGCTCCTATGTACCCAGATTCAGACTTGGCAGGTCCTGTCATACGTGTAGGGAAATTGTCATTGACATAAGGTAGAAATCACTGATTTCTAGAGGGGGTTCAGTGAGCCTGCCACATGGTTTTTAATAAGTGTGTATGTGCATATTTATAGGAATTTGTTCAGAAGAATATTGAAATTCTGGAAAAAAACCCAAACCTGTTTTTATTTACAGAACAAATTCTTCATGGACAGTGATGTTGAGTAAAAAGTCTCCTGGTTCAGGGGATTTTCTGATCCAAAAAGAGAAGTCTTAGAACCTCTTTTAAGTTTCCATTTTGCCATTTAGAGAAGGAAGATTTTCATATTTCACTTTGAAATGACATTTAGGAATTTTAATTAACCTGTATTAAATGAGAAAAGTAAACTTCCAGTCCTGATTCACTTTATTGCAGCTGAGCTTTAGCCCTTCAAGGTTCTTATTACAAAATGTCTTCATTTTATGACTTTTCATCTGGAGTTGGCCTGGAAAGTTTCATTTTAATCCGTGTTTCAACGGTACCATTACAAATCAATCTTGAGAAGCAGTATCATTTTGGAGTATTCTTTAATACAGTTGTAAGTATTATAAAGAGGGTTTTTTTAAAGAATATTTTTATAACCCTTTATTGTGGCTAGTAATGCTTTATTATTTATTAAGTCTTGGAAACATCACAAGATGTAGGTTTTTCTGGAGCTGCTGGCCCAAGAGGTATTTTATTAAAGTTAAAAGAAATGAAAATTTCTAATGAAGTGCAAGAATCTCAACAACTGCTGCAGAAAAAATGGTATTTCTATTAAATTCTATTACCTATGCAAGTCACTCCTGGATGTGAACTGCACTATTTTAATTGAACAAGTTTCTAGATAGAAATTGGCTGTCTAAGGGATATAGACTGAACCCTTCTGCTCTACTAGAATTGACTTTTTCATATCTCTTAACTTAATTGCATCCAAGATATACACAAAGCTTCTCAGCACTTTGATACAATGCAATTAATTACTGTCGGATGCATTTGAAACTTGGCCTGTATCTCTTCTTTGGGATCTAAACCAGTTCCCTGATTCCTAGGATATTTTCCTGGACATATAAATGAAGAACCAAGTCATTTTTAGGTATCTAAGTCCAACTCCTGCAATAAAAGTCAGCAGGTGGAACTAGGTGTGCCTCAGGATTACAAATTGTAGTGACTACTTCTTTCCCCCCCACACTGCTGTTTTACAATAATAGGTTTTAAAATGGTTATGAAGAATTTTTTTCCTTTTTTATTGTATTTTATTGTGAGGGGAAGAAGGGAAAGTGGTAAAATAATTTCTCCAAGGATGCGAAGAGGTAAAAAAACCAACCTGCTTTTGGAAGCATGTCACCTTGCTTAGGACAGTAAGAGCTGGTAACAGTTTTCTTTCTTTCTAGTGGCAAATGTAAAGTGAGCAGGTAATGAATTGTTAAGAGCTGCGACTTACCCCTTGTGGAAGATCTGCTAAGAGCTGAAATTTCAACATGATTAGTTCCCCATGCTCTCCTTTGCATACACTTTTATTAGGAATAAAAATAAGAAAAGAGGTTTACCTGCCATTGCCATGTTGGTTACATCTGGAGGGCAAGATGTCCTTAGAAGAACCAGAGATTGATGATGTTTGCCTGTCATGAAGGCACATCTAGTATTTTTTACTAATTTCACGGTAGCAAAGATGACCTTGAATATTTCCTAACCTCATCTCCCACTGTCCTGATCTCAAAGAAGAACTTGGGTCTCTTTCAGGCTCTATCATCAGTCACTCACAGTGTTGCAGATGTATCTGCTCTCTACTCCCAGCTGTAATTAGTCACCATTTGGCAACACCATTGGTTTTGAGTTCTTTTGGTATCTCTTGGGATGCTCTTTCCAAATTATTTTTTTAACTGTGAACTCCCCAGCTTATCCATTTTTCATTCTTTGATTGTTTATTCTGCTCTTTATCCCCACCATCAAGGTGAAGGATGTGGAAGTAACTCCTTTTACTACTCTAATATCCCTTTTAGCAAAACACTTTGGTGGTTCCTCTATATCAAGGAATTAAGGGTGGCAGCTCTTGTTTCCAAAAATACGGACACACCAGAGCCCTCTGTGTTTTTCATCTGCAAGACATTTCCTTCCAGGATCCCAGAGTTAGTAATGGGGCTTCCAGACATTTCTACTGCTAAGGAGTAAGGAGACAGTAAGGAGACAACAGGTTTGGAACTATAACACAGATGCATGTAAACCCAATCTCTTTAGCACATCCTGCTGTCACTGGAACACAGTCACAGGATCACAGGATCCCAGGCTGGCAGAGGTTGGAAGGGATGCTGGAGATCTCTGAGTCCAACCCCCTGCCAGAGCAACCCATGGAAGAGAATCTGATCCAGCACAGGGTACAGGAACAGATCCAGAGGGGCTGGAAACTCTCCAGAGCAGGAGACTCCACAACCTCTCTGGGCAGCCCCTGCCAGGCTCTGGGACCCTCCCAGTGCAGAAGCTCCTCCTCATGCTGAGCTGGCACCTCCTGTGCTCCAGCTCCAACCACTGCCCTTGTGCTGTCCCAGGGCACAGTGAGCAGAGGCTGCCCCTCCTCCTGACACTCAGCTCTGGATCCCCATGGATTCCAGCCCCTCTCAGGCTGTTCTGCTCCACACTCAAGAGCCCAGGGCTCTCAGCCTTTCCTCAGCAGACCCCTGTTGCAGCCCCTCCAGCATCCTTGGAGCCTCTGCTGGGCTCTCTCCAGCATCTCCTTGTCCCTCTGGAGCTGGGGGCCCAGCACTGGCTGCAATATTGCAGGGGAGGTGTCAGCAGGGCAGAGCAGAGGGGGAGCAGAAGCTCCCTGGATCTGCTGGACACTCTCCTCCTGATGCCCCCCAGGAGCCCATTGGCTTCCTGGCCCCCAGGCCCATTGCTGTCCCATGGAGAGCTTGGTGTCACTCCCAGGCCCTTCTCCAGGTGCTGCTCTCCAGCAGATCCCCTCCCAGCCTGTCCTGGGGTCACTGATGATCCCTTCCCAGCTGCAGGGCTCTGCCCTTCTCCTTGTTAACCCTCACCCAGATCTCCTGTTCCAGCTCTCCAGCCTGCCCAGCTCTCTCTGCACAGCCTCAGGTGGAGCAGCCAAACCTCCCAGCTCCGTGTGCAGCCAGTGGCTGAGGAGACTCCATCCTGTCACCAGTGTCACTGGGAAAGATGCTGGACAGGGCAGGACCCAGCTCTGATCCCTGGGGGACTCCGCTGGTCACAGCTCTCCAGCTGCCCTGGGACCACTGACCACCACTCTTTGGTCTCTGTTGTCCAACCAGGTCTTAATCCATCTGTCTGTCTGCTCTTCTATCCCACACTCCGGAGCTTCCAGTCTCCCACCAGCATATCTCCCAGTTGTGTCTGGCCACTCATCCCTAATCCCCTTTCCATACAGCCATTAATACCCTGGCCAAGCAGGCAGGTGTTATGGAAAAGAGCTTTCCCTGTTTATTATACAGTCGTTATACACTGTTATGTTTTCAGTTTCAGATTGTTTTGGGAAGGTCAGAAAAGGATTGTTTCTGTTCTCATTGTTTTGTTTGGTTTTTTATTTTGGTTTGTTTAGGTTTGTCTTTTTTTTCTGTGCAAAATTGCTTTATTTCTAAGCAGAACAATATTTATTGCTTACTTTACTTCTTTTAATCCTGCAACTGCCATTAGATAAAATAACAAATGAGTTACTTATTCATAAAGGCAATGTAAACTTTTTTTCTCTATTCCAATAACAAAATGTCATGGATTATTTGCAGTAAATTACTTTAAGTTATACATTTAAAAGAAAACAAAGCCATATATATGAAAATATCCTTAATCATTTCTCACAAAGCATATTATTCTTTTCTTTTATCATTGTTGATATCAGACCTGAAATCTTAATGCTTGTATTTTGATTTTCAGTGTCTCCCTATTTCATTTTTATTGCCATTGTTTTCTACAGAGAAATTATAATCAGTTTTCTATTCTCAATGCTCCCATTCCCCTCTTTTCAGTCTGGCCTGATTCTTACAGTAACATTTATGTGCTGTCATTAATAGCAGTCCACTTAGTGGATGTGTTGTCATTAATAGTAGTCCAATTAGTGAATATGTTGTCATTAATAGTTGTCCACTTAGTGAATTACAATCCTCATTTGGTTCTGCATTTTAACTCTTGGCTGTTGAAGTACAGTTGAGGAAGAAGAAGGGCATACCGCCTCAAAACCCCTTTTTTCCCCCAAATTTGCAGAAGCTATTTACTCATCTAAGAGAAAATAAAAGCAAGATGGATACTCCTTAATTTTCATCCCCAAAGCAGATGTTCTAGTTCACAGAAATATCATGAGGCATTATACCCAAGTGTCAGCTGGACCCTACATACATATAGAGTGTATAAATTAGAATATTTTGCACCTATATTATTTTTTTTTCCACAGAAACAAAACAACAAAAAACCCACACAAAACAAAACCCAAAACAAAACCCAAACCCACCATAACTTACTTTAGTATGTTGTTTTCCTCACTCACAGTGAGTACACAAATTCCTAGCATACTGTCTTCAGTGTTTATAAAATATGCTATACTAGATCCTTCAGGATGTGGCACAGACAACTGTTTTTAGTTTTGAACAGATGGAAGCACAAACATAAAAAAGGGAAATATTTGAACAACATGAATAATTAAGAAATAATTAAAAATGAGTGACCATAATCTGCCAAGTATCTGCTGATATTTTTTCCTCTTTAAACAAAAATAAACTCCTTAAATTACAAACATGTAATTTCTTTCTTATTCCAAGAGCTGTGAATACATTTTCTTATGATCTCACAGGTCTCCAGGACCTTTGTCTTCACACTGATTAACTTCTATGAGCCTCCAGCAATACACCTCCAGTACACCAATGCTATCAGGAGGTTGGAACCTCAGAGATGTGTCTTTCAATAGGTTCAACAGGGAATGTTTAGACTGGGAATTAGGGAATAATTTTTCTCTGGAAGAGTAGCCAGAGGCTGGCACAGGCTGCCCAGGGAGGGGGGTGAGTCCCCAGCCCTGGGGGTGTTTCAGGGTG
Organism: Ceyx cyanopectus; assembly: GCA_013401355.1. Taxonomy (NCBI): domain Eukaryota; kingdom Metazoa; phylum Chordata; class Aves; order Coraciiformes; family Alcedinidae; genus Ceyx; species Ceyx cyanopectus. The sequence goes on from VYZU01076548.1 coordinate 129,723, forward strand.
GTTTGGATGTGGGTTTGAGGTGGTTTAGGGGTGAACTGTGCAGAGCGGGGTGATGGTTGGACTGGGTGATCCCAAGGGGCTTTTCCAACCTGAATGATTATGTAATTATTTGGGACGTAAAGTCTGAAAATATGGTGCAAAATCTGAAGCACAAAATGAAAGAAGTTTCTGCTTCCTCTCATCATGACTGGGTTTAGAATAATGCTTCATGCTGTGTGCTGCTGTTCTAAACAATATCCTAGAATCCCAGCAATGTCAGGGTTGGAAGGGAGTTCCAGAGCTCACCCAGCCCAACCCCTACTGAGAGCAGGGACAGCTCAGCTAGAGCAGGGTGCTCAGAGCCTCCTCAACCCCCCCTGGGATGTCTCCAGGGATGGGGCCTCCACCACCTCCCTGAGCACCCTGTGCCAGTGCCCACCCCTCTGCTGGGAAACAACTTCTGCCTTAGTTCTCATCTCCAGCCACTCCTGGCTCATTTCAACCATTGCCCCTTGGCCTTTCCCTCCAGGCCTTTGCGAACAGCCCCTCTCCAGGCTTTGGAGCAGCTCCCTGCAGCCACTGGCAGGTGCTCTAAGGTCTCCTGGAGCTTCTCTTCTCCAGCCTGAACCATCCCAGCTCCCTGAGGCTGTGTTGGGAGCAGAGCTGTTCCAGCCCCTGAGCATCTCCGTGGCCTCCTCTGGCCCTGCTCCAGCAGCTCCATGGCCCTGCTGTGCTGAGGGCTCCAGAGCTGGACACAGGGCTCCAGGGGAGCTCTGCCCAGAGCAGAGCAGAGCAGAGCAGAGCACCATATATTTCTAGATGTTTAAACTTGCATACCTATGTTTCTAAATACTTTTGAGGCTTTTTGAGTGCAATTCCAAACGAGTTCTGTAGGAGGAGCGGAATGGTCTAGCACTCTGCTGACTACAGATAAACTCAGCAGGATAAATTTAGGAACCTCATTAAAAAAAAACAAACAACAAAAACCAAACAACTCTGGCCCAGATACGTGAACTCAGAAGAACAAATCACAATAATTAATTTCACATTTCCTGGCTCTTGTGGGTCCCCAGACTTAGCATTTATTCATACAAATTGCCCACTGTTGCAGATAAATCACAGAATTTAGCCAATTCCCTCTCTCTGCACCTGAGCATTACTTAGCTCTGCTTTGCTAATGTTGCCAATGTTTTGCTTTTCCTCTGTACTTTACAACACCTGCCTATTTGGGATTTTTCTGAGTATATCAGAGGGGTGTATTGGGATAAAACCGATGAGGTTTTGCCCTCATTTTCTTTAATGCTAGCTTTCTGAGTATCTGTGATTCCTCAATTAGGTGGTCAGTTTAATTTTCCTGCCTGCTTAAAAGAAATGTAAGGGGATAGTTACCAAGGGAGATTATTTTTCACTGCATGCTTAAGAGAGGATCACCTTGTCAGATGTGTTGTCTCTAGTGGTTCTCATCTGCTTTGACATCAAGGATAGTTGATTTCCCATACTGCTGTTTATAATGATGATAAGAAATACTGTGCTCTGTCTGTGTTGATTTTTCTCTTTTAACTTGGCAGTTTATCTTTTGGGATTTTGGTCTCTTTTAAGGAGTTCTTCACCTTGTAGACATGAGAAATAGATTGAGGGAGTTGTATTGCCCACACTTTTCTCTTAACTTTCTGTAGGCTGCACAAACAAGTAAATTTTTAAAATACAGGTACTTGGGTAAGAAATTTGTGCGTTTTTTTTTTTTTTTAGCACAGTATAAACTGAGTGATGTTACAGACAAGGGTGTTGGCAACTTTGCCAGATTTAGTCTGGTGTTTTTTGTTTGGGTTTTTTTGTGTTTGTTTTTGTGTGGGGTTTTTTTGGTGGTTTTTGTTTTGTTTTGGGTTTTTTGTGGTGGTTTTTTGTTTTTGATTTTTTGTTGTTGTTGTTTCTGTTTTTTTCTAGGCTAAGTTAACTTAGTCCCTTTGCCTATATTAAGGACGTATATTTTGTAATTTCACTTCATCCTTATTCTAAGCCAGTCATCTCTAGTCAGTGCCATGAGAAAAGGTGATTCATCTCATCTGACACTAAATATCTGAGAGGTTTCTTATGTAATGTGTTCTAGAGAGAAAGGTGGTTGGTGATGTTCCTGCCCAGCCCACTGTCAGTCTACAGAGCCTCTCTGCACCAGTGCAGTTGTTTTTGAGGTCACCCACCGTGAACAGGGTGTGGAAATTACCCAGGTTAGGAGACAGTAAATGGAAGTGTTTTGTTTATCTGTATTTTCTTTTTTAACCAGGTTCATTTCAGTGATTCATAGTGCTGTTTATAACACAGCAGCAAGAATAGCTGGTTCATAAATGGGGTCACAGTGTCACAGAGGGAAGAAGTGGTTGAAAGCAAAGACATTTAAAACTTCGTGTAACGAACTGCCTCCTGAAATACTCGTGTGTCCTGGGTCAGCTGAATCCACTTTGTTTATCTGTGTGTTAAGCAGTATCATTATCACTGTAGTGTACAGCTCTTGATGCTCAGAATTACCTTTGTAAAGTCTCTTAAAGTGAGCCTCTCTACTTCAAACAAAGGAGGCAGTTAGAAACTTCTGTCTGTGTCTATAGTGGAAGAATTCCACTGAAGTACTCACAGAATGTTAGGGCTTGGAAGGGACCTAGAAGATCATCTAGTGCAACCCCCCTGCCAGAGTAGGGTCACCTAGACCAAGTCACCCAGGAACAGATCCAGGCGGGTCTGGAATGTCTCCAGAGATGGAGACTCCACAACTTCCCTGGGCAGCCCCTGCCAGGCTCTGGCACCCTCACTGGGAACAAGTTCTTCCTTGTGTTTCCCCTCAACCTCTTGTGCTCCAACTGACTCCCATTGCCTCTTGTCCTGTCACTGGATGGCACTGAGCAGAGTCTGGCTCCATCCTCCCTACACTGCCCTTAACATCTTGACAGACACTGCTGAGCTCCCCCCTCAGTCTCCTCTTCTCCAGGCTAAAGAGCCCCAGCTCTCTCAGCCTCTCCTCAGCAGGGAGATCTCCACTCCCTTCAGCATCTTGGTGCCCTGTGCTGGACTCTCTCCAGTAAATCTCTGTCTTTCCTGAACTGGGGTGCCCAGCACTGGACACAGTACTCGAGGTGGGGTCTCACCAGTGCAGAGTAGAGGGGGAGGAGAACCTCCCTTGCCCTGCTGGCCACACTTCTCCTAATGCATCCCAGGATCCTTTGGCCTGCTTGTCTGTGAGTGTGCATTGTTGGCTCATGCTCATTCCCCTGTCCACCAGGACCCCCAGGTCTCTTTCTCCAGAGCTGCTCTTCAATAGATCAGCCCCAGCCTGTACTGATCCATGGAGTTGTTCCTCCCCAGATGCAGCACCTTACACTTGCTCTTGTTCAATTGCATTAAATTTCTCCCTGCCCAGCTCTCACTGCTAGTAGGGCTCTTTGTGCTTTCTTTCCTTATTTTAGCATCTTAGTGAACCACTGGGGTTATGTGTGTGGGGATAAATCTGCTCTCTGATGAGATGGGCTGTTCCTCTATAATCTGTAGTGATGATTCAAGCCCACACCAGAAAACCAGAAAAAGTGTCCATGCAAATCGTAACATTTTCTTGAGTCCTCTGTAAATACAAGGAGAGGATGACTCATGTGAACTTCACTTGAATGTCTGAGAGGTGTTTTTCATTAAATAGGTTAGCTGAGAGTGAAATTATCAGTGCTGTAATTAGCCAGAGGCAGTGTGTTTTGAGAAGAGCTGCGGCCTACTAGGCTGTATTAGTTATAGGATATGGAAATCAAATTTTGTGAACTCCATGTTTGTATTCAGCTGCTCATCACAGGATCCCCAATCACAACTCTGCTCCAATATGATTTTGTGGTACCTCTAGGGAATATCTTCATGGTACAGGATACTTTGGTTTAGATGCTGAAGTCAGAGAAACATGACTGCCACTGCTACGACACCATTCCATGAAGCACAAGTGAAAAGTATGCAAAGAACTCTATGAAACAATGAAAAAAGCAATTAAAACAATAACGAGCTTCATAGTTTGTATTTATTATGTAATATGCTTCACATGCTTTATTTATCTTTATTATTATTTTTATTTTCATAGGCTGTGGAAACCAACCTGGCATCAAAGGATAGTCACTGGATCTATGTAAATGAGGTAAGAATTTCAAAAGACATAACGTACCCTGGTACATTCACTCATCACTGTCTTTTGTTTCATATGTTTTAACACACCAAACTGAGTGTACATGTAGCACTTTTACTTTTTGAGTGGTGCAAGATGCGAACTATGGTGTCATCACTTGTCTGTCTCAGTTTAACTGGCATAGGTTGAATACCAAAGTTCAAAATAAAGCTTCCACTCTACCTCAGAGCAACTGGGAGACTTTATTTTTATCTTCATGTTGACCCTATTTCATTAACTATTTAGGAGGCAGAGAACATCTCAAAAGAAACCTCAGATATATGCAGAATCTCACCCTTCACCATGAAAGCCTGTGCTCAGATACCAGAACTGGGAGGAACTAGTTGCAGGCTCAGCTTGTATGAATCTGCGGTTAAATGATACACAGGTCTTCTTTAGTGCAAAATTGTGTTGGTGTTTTGGCCGAGATCCAGGATAGCAGAGATTTAAAATCTGATAGCTCTTCTCTGCAGCAAATGGTGTCTAGTTCTGCTGCTATGACTATTTATTTTACCTTGTTATGACGCTGCCTGAATGGGAATCAGTGCAGACTCATATTTAAAAAGCAATGAAAAACTTGAAATACTGTCCCATTATAAATCACTGGCTGTTGGGGATAAATGGTACTATTTTATATGATTCTGGTTTTAATAATGATTCATTAAACGATAGTAAAATATCTAGGCTAATGAGAACTGTGTTCGCTGTTTTATTTTTATATTATAAAAGCATAGCTTCTAATTTAATAACCAATTCCTTTGTTATTTTCTCATTGCATTCTTTGCACCTAGATAATAATTTTGGATACGCTACTTTTAATAGCAACTATGAATTGTATTGTGTGGCATTAGAAAGGCTCTGCAATTATATAGGGGTTAAGGAAAGCGAATAAAATCTCTGCTTATAAAGGTTTTAAAAATTCTTTCTAGTCCTTGTTACATTGAAGTACCTCCTGATTTGTCAGCTGCAGTAATGACCCACTGCAAAATATCAACAAGATGCTCAGAGTTGGTGTTTATATTCACATAAAATTCAGTGCATGTTTCCCTAAACATTTACAGTGAGGGAATCTTTCTGAATTTCTTATAGCTGCTGTTGCTGTTCAGATGTTAAACACACATCATGAAGTCTGAATCTGTAACATCACCAAAAAACCCCTTCAGCACTCATGCACAAACACAGGCATACATGTGAAAACACATCACGCAGAGTGATTCTGCTTTTGCTTCGGGAACATTTTCTTTTTTCTTTTATGGCTATAGACTAGGTAGAAATGCTATGATAACAAAACTTAAATCTAAAATATAACATTTTAGTAAAAAATATCAGTGCACATACTTATCAATATCTCAAAATGCAACTAAATTCAAACAATTACAGAGAGTTTTCAGATTAATGAAATGAATAATCAAATGCCTCGATTATGTTCTTTTTAACAAAAAAGTGTTGGTCATTGTGTGCTTAAAGCTGCTGTCAAAAGAACAGTCACTGAGCATCCACATGGATGTATCTGTAGAAAGATGGATGTTGCTTAGGGCTTGTTTCTTACCTAATGGTGTGGATATCCTCATGCTAGCAAGAGAACAGACTGCTCATGCTTTTCATGTACACGTTCCCCATTGGTATCAGTGAGAACTGCATAGGTTCTTGGTGGAAAATATGTTATTCCTTGACTGGATGTTGATTGGTGCTGTAACTTTTCATTCCCAACAGTCAAATCCGCTCTTTTTGATCCATTCCACATGAGTAGCAAGCCAGATGTAGTCAGTTTTGTAAAAGAACTAAATACTTAGACAGCCCTTTTTTTCTCTCAGGCAGACTGAGGATCCTCAACACTTCTGTCCACCTTAAGGACTGTAACGTAACAACCCCATGGTAAGGAAAGTGAGGCACAGGGTCCTAGGAAGAGGATACAGTGAAAGTCAGTTCACAGGATCACAGGATGTCAGGCGCTGGAAGGGACCCTGGAGATCTTTGAATTAAACCCCATTTGAGGTTCATTGCATGTAGAGCATTGGACTGGAATGAGGCTCCTTAGGCCTTTCTCACTTCTGGAAACCATTCAAGAGCAGGGGACAGGTTACCCTACTGAGCTCTACTGATCTCAAACACCTTATTGCCTGCCCTGTTGCTCACTTCTCATCAAACCAATGAGGATCTGAATCTTGGACTTATCTTACAGGGGTCCCTGCTGGGGCCTGAGCTGTTTAACATTTTATTGGTGCTACAGCCAGGGGATGGAGGCAGCATCAGCAGGTGACACCCAGCTGAGTGGGGCTGTGAATGCCCCAGAGGGATGGGATCCATCCAGAGGCACCTGGACAGGCTGGAGAGGGGAAAGGGGAACCTCCTGAGGTTCAACAAGAGCAAGTGCAGGGTCCTGCCCCTGGAACAATCCCCACTGTCCATCCAGGCTGGGGATGAGGGGCCAGAGCAGCCCTGCAGGAAAGGACTTGGAGGTGCTGAGAGAGGAGCAGCTGCCAGGAGCAGCCAGGGGGAGCTGGAGCCCAGCAGCCAATCCAGCCTGGGCTGCAGCAGGAGCAGTGTGGGCAGAGATGGAGAGAGGGGATCCTGCTGCTCTGCTCTGCAGCCCTGTGTCCAGCTCTGGAGCCCTCAGCACAGCAGGGCCATGGAGCTGCTGGAGCAGGGCCAGAGGAGGCCACGGAGATGCTCAGGGGCTGGAACAGCTCTGCTCCCACCACAGGCTGAGGGAGCTGGGATGGTTCAGCCTGGAGAAGAGAAGCTCCAGGAGACCTCAGAGCACCTGCCAGTGGCTGCAGGGAGCTGCTCCAAAGCCTGGAGAGGGGCTGTTTGCAAAGGCCTGGAGGGAAAGGCCAAGGGGCAATGGTTGAAATGAGCCAGGAGTGGATGGAGATGAGAACTAAGGCAGAAGTTGTTTCCCAGCAGAGGGGTGGGCACTGGCACAGGGTGCCCAGGGAGGTGGTGGAGGCCCCATCCCTGCAGACATCCCAGGGGGGGTTGAGGAGGCTCTGAGCACCCTGCTCTAGCTGAGATGTCCCTGCTCTCAGCAGGGGTTGGGCTGGGTGAGCTCTGGAGGTCCCTTCCAACCCTGACATTGCTGGGATTCTAGGATCTTTCTATATGACTATGACTCTATTACATGGTATTTCAAGATTTTTTTATTACTATCCTTCTTGAATTAAAACTACTTTCTCTGTACTGAAAATCTAAAAAATACTGGGAATTTAGGATTTTTTTTATGTTTAGTTTAGTTAATTTGTTTTTTTCCCCAATCTTATTTAGAAAAAGGCTAGTGAATTGAGAGTTGGATACATGACATGAGCTTGGGAGGATGAAACGGTACATGGCAAGTTTTTCAGAATAGCAGAATACACAGGGATGAAGAAGAGAATAACAGGGATAGGTGTTTGTAGGCAGTATTGTGCCCTCATGTGTCCTGTTTGAAGGCATTCATAAAACCCTTACTGGTTTCAAAATATATATTTGTAAGTATGTTTGCTTTTTAAATTTCAGATATTTTTTTCTTTCAAACTTGCAGAGCTGTCAAAAACAGTGGAGATTTGCGGGGGGGGGGAAACCAAAAATATATTTCTAACCACCTTTCCCCTTTTATCATCTTCATTTTTATTAACCTAGAAATACTAGGTGCATTTATTTAGGTAGTGCTTCTACCTGAATTCTGGGTTAAACATGCCAAGTTGCTCCTTAATAGCAAGAATATTTGTGATTTCTCTATAAATCCTTGCAAAAAGAAGCAGCTCTTCAGAACAATGACTATTTCATGGTTAGCTTTGTCTCCGGAATACTCCAAAACATTTTAATACTGTTGACTATGTTGGAAATTGAGAATGACCAGCAATTTTGACCTTCTTAAAGAAGTCTTGTCAGAATCTATCTGGTGTTCTTCTTGGACCTTTGCTGTTAATGCCTTTAAGTATTGCTGCAGTGATCTACTAGCTTTGGCAGATCTGTGCTGTTTATTCTTGTGGCATGACTGCTGCAGTTGTAGATGCTCCCTTATTTTTAGGTGTTTATTTCCTGGTTTTTGGTTTGTTTGTTTTTGTGTTTTTTTTTCCTGTTTTTCTTTCTTATTTTTCTCTTACATTTCTTTTTCTTTGGTGCCTGACATCAAACATCTCTGTCACTTCCTTCAGGCATTTTTCACTCTCCCCTTCTCTTTCTCTGCCTGTTCCAAGAGGAAGCTGTGCATTGCCCAGGGCGTGTGTCTGTGGGTGAAGCACTAGAGCAACACTTGAAAATGAGTTTCTGTGTGGCTGTACTAGGAGCAGTGCTCTAGGAGTCTGTGTCTGCTGTTTTACTAGCAGCAGTAGTAGGTCTAAGGGTATAAATAGCACTGGAAAACATGCTTCCATTTTTTTGTGGGACACCTCATGGTTTTGAAGTTTTCTCCATTCTGAGGAGGGAGAAAAGATAAAATAAACTGTTCTGCAAAGCTGGAATTTGGACCCCCCAAAAAAATCCAATTTTATACCCTTATATCAACATATTAAATTCTAATTCCAAGTTTCTAAATATTATTTTTTACATGTAAATCAGTAAAGTACACAAAGTAATTAACTATTCTTCATGGAAATGGAATGGATGCTGACTTTGACTGATAACTCAAACAAGTTGTTTAACCATTATCACATCCTCCCTTTAATTTATTTTTCAACAAACTTTCATCACTCTTTAGAAGTTTAATTGGAAGTTGTAAGATGTAGCAGGACAAAGCACAAGGCTGCTGGTTGAGATAGGAGGTATTTTTTGATGAAGGACAGGTAGGGATGAAGAGAGGACAATATAACATTGAATACCTAAACCAATGCACTTGCTCTGAAGCTAAGGAGAGGTGAGGGTTTTATTCAGCTTATTTTTGACAGAACTGCCCCAAATTGAATTGTTAATGGAGGGTTTAAATTTCTCTGGCAGTTGAAAAAGTAATGTTGGGACACAGAAAAGGCTTCAGTTTCCTGTGATTGACTGTTAATCCTACACGTTACAAAAGTTAAGGCAGCCATCAGTACAGTCTCATTATGTCTAAAGAAGAACGGGATAAGGAAGTCAGAAGATAATTAGTGTGAAAGTGATCCTGAGATGGTAGCCTCACTCTTTGAAAAAAATAAAGAAATGAAGAAAAGGAGAACAGGGACATAAAAAAAATAAATTTCCAACTTCACAAGTTTAGGGAAATAGTAGTGGTTTTAGAAAGATAATATGATGAGTAGAGGATGGCACAAGAGCAGTGGAGCTCTGTGATGCTGAAGGTATAAGAAGGTATCATTTTGGTTCCAATGGGTTGTCTTTACAGGGCTTAAACTGGAGAGGAATTCTTAAGAAAAAAATAGTGAAAAGCAAAGGGTAAGCAGGAGTGTGTAACAAAGTCAACGGTTATAAAATGAGGCTGAGGTGCAAAATGACTCATACCAGATGCCATGAAAAGCAACAAGAAAAGTTTAGCTATAGCAGAAGATAAAGGAAACTGTAAGGTGACTACTTAATGGAAAAATGAGCTTTTTATTGGTTTTATTGACTTTAGATCCTGGCTTTACAGAAGCTATCAATTGTAACCAGTTTCTTTAGATAAATCTGAGGCACTCCACCAGATGACAGTCGATATAGAGAGGTGCCAAGAACTCCAGGTGTGACTACAAAATGAGCTAGAGTTGGTGAGACTCTGCAGGAGCAACGTACAATCATTTTTGGTAACAGATTATTGATCAATACTGTTGGGGTCTTGCAAAACAAGCAAATCTAGTCCTCAGATATGTTACTTGAAACAACCTTTGTTAGATAAGAGGTGGAAGACACTTCAAAACGAAAAGAGACAATGCAGAGCGATTCTGAAAATCCAGGGAAAAACACCTAGTGCGGAGAAAGTTCGGAAACAAACACTCATAAGGGAAGGTTGATGGTTGGCCCCATCCCTGGAGACATTCCAGGTGGGGTTGAGGAGGCTCTGAGCACCCTGCTCTAGTTGAGATGTCCCTGCTTTCAGCAGGGGTTGGGCTGGATCAGCTCTGGAGCGCCCTTCCCACCCAGACATTCCTAGGATTCTGTGATTCTATGACTTATTTTTGTCTTCTATGAAACCCAGAAGATGGAGCAAGGGTTTATAGCAGTAAAACAGGCATAATCAAAAGGAGAATATGATCACATATTCACTCTGGAAAGGTAAGGGAAATGCATTTTTATCTTCTGCAGGGAAAAAAAAAAATAGATAAGTATTGAGAAATGGTTTATGAGCTATCATGATAATGAATAGGAACAACTTAATTGGTTACCTCCTTCCATCTCATCATCTCTCCATCTTTACACCTTCTCTACTCTTGGTTTTTATTCTGTTTTCCAGCATCCTACCCACATTGTGCAAGTCTGGTGAATATTTCCAGATCTGAGCTTGGAAAGACAAATATAACTGCATTATAAACATCATTGGATATCTTCTGATCTGCACCTTCTGTTCTAGGTCTTTTCATATATCTTTTCCAATATGGATATGGCAGTGACAAATGGTGACTGCTTATACTTCTGATTGAACCATTTATCATAGAATCATAGACTCATAGAACTGTCAGTGTTGGAAAGAACCTGATCCAGCTCCACCCCTTGCCAGGGCAGGGACACCTCCCACTAGAGCAGGTTGCTCAGAGCCCCATCCAGCCTGGCCTGAGAAACTGCCAAGGATGGGGCTGCCCCCACCTCTCTGGGCACCCTGGGCCAGCCTCTCACCCCCTCCTGGGCAAGAAGAAGAAATTCTTCCTCAGGGCTGAGCTGAATCCCCCCAGCTCTAGTTTGGATCCAGCCCCTCCAGTCCTGTCCCTACCCCACAGCCTCCAAAGTCCCTCCCCAGCTTTCAGTGCCTTTGTCGACAAACATTAAATCTATGGGAACTCTGACTAATACTTGATTTCTAATGAGCATGGAAATCCATCCTTCTCTGTCTACTACTGAGCAAGCTACAGTGATTGCTTTTGATTACTTTCTGTCAACCAAAGCCACAGCTGGGGTAGCCCCAGTGATTTAATTAGTCAGGGGTTAACCTGGCATCATATTTCTTGATATCAATCCTTTGAAAAGGAGGAGTTTATTGTAATTGCATGTAGTTGTGATAGAAAGATGCCTGCTAATGAATTACTGGCACTTAGTGCTTTAAAAATAGATTTAATTATAAGGTGTAAAAAATAAGTCTAAAATCTAAAGGTTAGACCTTCTACTTGACTACACTTTTCATGTATTGCTTTTCCATTTAATTGATTCTCATGTTTCCAATTAACCCTCATCAGATCAGATGCAAAAGGATATTTGTTATTAACAAAAAATACCTTCATGCTGCACTGATTGTTTTTTTAGTCTTAGAATGACCACATTCTGTACGCTGTAGAAAAGCATTCTGAAATTCAAACAGTATTCACTTCTGTGTATTCACTTCTAAATTCTCAAACTGGAACTGTAGGAATACTAAGGAGAACTAGTGGAAAATTTAATTATTTTCCTTATTGTCTGAGTGATCATGTCCTCTGCAGGAAAGCAATGTACTGAAAACCTTCCTCACTGGTCAAGCTTTGTAAAGGAGGGAGGAATCGTTTTCTTGATTGTCCTGGTAGATGCACTAACACAGTTTCCAAGGTTTCTGTGTGTTCATGGGGACTGCACAGTGGGCGACTGTATTTCTGTATACTGCAGTTCACCACAGTATTTAATGCAATGCAGGGTAGCTTGTCTCTAGGGTTGAACAGGGGCTACGTTGTATAAGGGCTTAGATCTTTATCACTAGAAAAGCCTGTGCTGTTATTTGTCTCATTTAAAAATTCAAAAAAATCAACTATACAACCTATGCTGCAGCACTGTAGAGTGGAAAGCAGAAAGGGAAATTGTATTCCTAATGACTTTGAACAATCAAAGATGCTTTTTTTATCGTTAGAATGTTGTAAGATCTCCTAATATTAACCTGAGCTCAATAATTAGGACTTTTAAAATATCATCAATAGCTTTAGTTTGCTTCTTATGTACAGTGCTGACCATAAATACTTTAAAAAAAAAAAAAAAAGGTCAGGGACCACTTTGTTATTGATGAAAACCTGTTTTCCTTAAGAAATCTGAAATAAGTACTGAAGCTCTAGAAACAGAGTGTAATACAGATTCCAAACCCTTAGGGAATTCAGGATGCAGTAGCTGGAAGACAGCTGACATTCTTGTATGCTTAAATTGAAAAATCACACTAAACTGTAAATAATATCTAGAAAAGGATGCTTTTACGTGTTTTTTGAGTCCACACAAGAGATACTGATTTAAAAAAAAAAAAAAAAAAGGCAGTAAGCACAAAGAAACTACTATAGCAACAGCTGCTGTAAAGTATCTGGGTAAATTCTTCTCACCTGAGATGATACTTGTCAGAAGCAGCACTCACAGTTGAGAAGGGAGTAAAGTAGGAAGAAAAGGTCTTTTAATGTCTGGAGGAGATATTATTAATAATTTGGAAATACAGCAATAGCAACACATTTTGTCAGTGGCAAGAAGCCTCAGACAGAAGGTTAGAGTGCTAAGGGACTTGGGGAACTCTGAGCCTGTTGAGATGATGATTCTCATCCCTTGAATGCAAGGCAAATATTTTACACAGCACTTGACCTTCTCTCTCTTTTTTTTTTTTTTTTTTTCTTTTTTTTCTTTTTTTTTTTTTTTTATGGACAGACACTTTCCAAATGGTGGTGCTGCCAGCAGGTGAATTTCTAGATCTTCAGCAGATTCATAAAGCTTCCGCAAACTAGGTTATCAGTCAGAACAAAGTGCCAAAAATTATTATAGAGGATTTTTCCTTTCGCCTTTCAGAGCCTTCACTCACAGCACATTTCTACTAATCCTTTTCTAGATGCTAGCTCAATTCTTTTATAGTTTTTATAGGTGTCAATTCACTTACATTTATAGTTTTCATAGCTGTCACAGTTTAGGGTCAGGGCAGCCCCTTAGACCTATAACAGATGCTCTCTGTTAACACCCCTCCCCCCCCAAAGGTGAAGAGAAAGGGAATAAGGAGAGAGACTGAGTGATTAGAAAAGGGACAGCTTGAATGAAAATACTAATAATAAATGGAATATATACAAATATGAACAACACCAGCACTGAGCCCAACCCCCTGATGGTAATTCTGTCACTGTCACTGGTGCTGTGGAGCAGGCACTGGGAGAGTCCCAGGCTGGGCCAGCAGCAGATGGGAGCTGTGTTCAGGAGCTGGATTCTGGTGCTGGGTTCAGGACACACAGATCAGGATTGAAGGCAGAACAGGCAGAGTTCTCCTTAGAGCTCTGAGGGAGAGAGGCCCCAAGAAGGAAGAACAATGAATGAACCTCAACAATACGCCGGGCCCAGAGACCCTCCAGATTCCAGAGCTTTCTATACTGCCTATGCCATCTGTGGGCTGGGCTCCCTCCCTGGGCAGTCTGGGGTCCCCTGTCCTGTCCCCTCCTCCCTGCAGGTGCCTTTCAGTGGCTGCACCCCCAGTGTGGCACAAGCCCCAGCAGTGCCCTTGCTCTGCACACTCACCCTTGGCACTGCCAGCAGCAGCCCCTGCCTGTGAGAACAGGCTGCTGGCTGCAGACAGGGCAGGGGGGAGAAGCTGAGCTAGCAGTGAACTCACTGAGCAGAATCAGTGCTGGTCTCACTCAATCCAGGACAATAGGTCTCTCTTCACAGTTTCACTGTCTGTAGGAGGCAGTTTGTTATATGAGGGACAAGAAAGTGTCCCAACATCTCTTTCCTGCTGTGATGCATTTCTCACTTTCTGTGTCTATCCTTCAGCTCCTCTGTTCTACAAACAGCTGGTTTCATTCCTTTCACCATCTCAGACATGCCCAGTATATCCATAGTTATTCATCCTCTTGTCCTGGGAATCAAATGGCTTCTGAACTAACATCTAGGCACTTTTATCTTATTTTCTCTGTAAAACATTTTTCAGAGGTTGAGTAAAATGAGCAGCAAATAGAAGAGTGATTATCAGATACAATCTAGCTCAGCGGGCGTAGCACGTAGGAGGGTGTTAGATAAAGCATGATGAGCAGTGTTTTCCTAGAGCCAGGCTTGTAGAGTAATCTTGGGGAAACATGACTTCGGAAGGAAGATTCCTTATGAATCCAGTATTTGTTCCTCACTTCAGTTTGGAAAATCTTTTTTTTATTATTATTTTTATTTTATTCCTATGTTATATACACTTTGGGTGTTCAACAGGCTCAAGATCCTGTGCAAATTGCTGGGGCATCGTTTTCATTTGGGTAGAACCAGGAGTGTCTGATTAAAAAGAATTATACTCAGTCTTTCTCTACATATGGAAGTGTCAAAAGAATTTTTTTGTTTGTTTTTAAATGTAATGTGGTTACTCTGACAAGTTAATAAATCTTGTACATTTCTCCATGCCTTATTTTTTCTTGAAAACATAATCACACTTCTTAATGATAGTTCACAAATGCAAGCAGCACAGACATTCTAAGACCTTTTCAAATTATACAAAAATGCACAGACTGAAAGAAGTTAAAAAATTGAATAGAAATACAAGGAACAATCTGTGGAATATATATATTTTTTTTTTTAGGACTTAGCAATTGACACAGTGAAAAAAGTAACATTTTCTGTTTTATTCCAGGCACTTAGTACTTGCCCAGAGAAATTTTGCTTCCCTCCTTTTGGCTGCGGTCTCTGACAGCATGTGATTAGTTCTTTATTTTTATGAATATGCTATAAATTTGATATATATGCTTTAAAGGTATCCATATACGTGAAACTAAACTGCATGTGTGCCTGCACCCTGCTCAAAGCAACATGTAGGGTTCAGAACTCACCTAATTCTAATGCTGTTGAATTACACAGTCATCTAGGAGCAAGGTCAGATGAGCTTTGATAAGTTATTTTATCAGTGAAATCCACATTCAAATCAGTGGTGATTTTCTATTTGTTTGTCTGTTCAGTTTTTGAGAACTACTGCTTAGTGTGGTTTTCATTTCCAGAAATAAGGACTTTTTAGTATGGAGTAGTTTGTTAAATCAAAGGATCTGTTACTGCACAGACACTTGCTACAATCTGAGAAAGTCTTCTGGACACCCAGTGCAGTCTCCTCATAGCTAGAAACAGAGTTAATTTCATTAAAATATAAATAAATCCTTATAGAGATTCTAAGGTAAAGGAAGAGAGGGAGGATGTATGGGAGGGCAGTATGGATGAGTTTTGGACAGGAGGCCATGGAGACATTTATTGGAATATTTGCAGTGCTATGAAAAAATGGATTGTGCCCTTGTCTTAAAGGATGAACCTTTATATATCTGGGTGTGTGTCTGCTCATGTGGGGTGCAGGGAACCAACAAAATGTTAGAGATGAATGGATCTATTCACGTGATGCAATTGTTTTACTAAACAGTTAATTGGAGGATGGTTATTAAATCTGCAACAAGTGAACAAGTGCCCCTATATAGCAAAGCCTCTGACACTGTCCC
>VYZU01076553.1:0-29564 GCA_013401355.1 Ceyx cyanopectus
CTGTTGTCTTCCTTCCTAAAAATAAGGGGTGGAGGTGAGAAACTTTGTTGGTTTGGAAATGTGCTGGTGTCTGAATGTTATATTCTTCCTCTTGCTTCCTAGTAAGTTTGGGGTGTTAGAAAGATAATAGCATATTCAGAAACAATGATAAATTTTAATGAGGAGGATTGCTGTTCCTCAGAGGAAATGAGTGACCCTGTTCCCACACAACCCAGTGGTTTTTTTTCTTTTATTTTTAAGAGTAGTAGAGCAAAAAGAGCATTTAATCCAGAGTTTGAAACAATCCTTTGTAGGATGAAATCTGGGTTGGTAACGCAGAGCAAGCCTCAAGAAATAACCATAAGAATGTTCTGCAAATATTGCATTTATTTATTTATTACAGGGTGGTGGTGTGGTTTTTTTTCTTGAGCTGAGACCTATTAATGAAAAAAAAAACATTTGTGAGACCTGAGTGACCAAAGTGCTTGCTTAGAATAATTGTAGTGTCAAGTAGTTTGGTGTATTTTGGAGCTTCCCTGCCTATGATGAATGTCTGTGTAGACTGAAGGGACAGTAGAANGAGATGGAAGTGACTGCAGGTATACAGTATCTTCCACACAAGTCTGGCAAAAGAGGCCAAAATGAAAAGTTAATGGTCCCAGAGCATTTGTTCCTGTCTGAGCCCTAATAAATTCTGCCTTAATGATTATCTTGTTACCTGTGTCGTGTTACTCTGGTTTTGTTCTCCTTCAAAGGAGTTCCAGCTTCTTGAATATCATGTAGTCTTCCCTCATTTGACCACAGCTTGCAGGGCCAAAAAGAGGGCCCTGGAGAAATCACCAGATAGCTCAACAACAGAGAAGTTTGTTTGGGCAGCAGTTAAATGTAGGTAAAAATAGGCTAATAGAAAACTGTGCTAGTCTGTTGTTTAGGGGCAGAGTGCTTGGTGTATCCTGTGAACAATACCAAGCTCTATGTGATCAAATTCCATTTGTTGTCTTTTGTGGCATTTTTTTCTGCTGCCTTTCATCAAAGATTAATTCCTGCTTATCTGCAAGTATCTAATGTTAACAGGTTTCTTGAGCTTAAAAATGTTCTGTGTTTCTGACTTACACTGATGGGGAAAAAATGGCAACTGGCTAATGGAAAAAGACTATTTATGCATCAGAACCTTTCCTGTACCTGCCAAGAGACCTCCTTGCCTCCTCTGGGATTCATGATGGTCATTTTATTACAGAGGCATCCATGCCAAAATCAGGATTTTATTTCTCCAGTAAACTAACCCAAGAAGAAATAAAGCAAACCTGGCAGGGTGAGAAGATATCTTGTGTTCTACGAGTCTCTTGTGCAAGAAGGTTTTGCCTCTAAGGTTCAGAACACTGCATGCAAATGTGGGAAATATAATTCATAGCTCTGGAGATTTAATCAAGATATACAAATGTCTGTAAATGTCTAGAATATAGTTCTAGCCTTGGGGAGAAATTTATGAGGGTTGCCAATGTCATTCTGTTAGACCTGCTAATGATTTGGAAGTCAGCTTGCATTTTTGTTCTTCCTCACACCCACCCCACCACAGCAGTTCATCTCTTTTGTCATGCTCCTTTCCTCAGCCTTTCATGCATCCTCATGGCTGCAGGTGGGCTTACCTGACCTCTGCTAGTCAGGGATAACTGGCATTCTGGTCCTGAAGAGCTTCACACCAGTCTTATGACAATGACAGAGAAATTCACTCACCCCCTTGTTCCTTTTACACCTTGTTTAGACTGTGATCTTCATTTTGTCAAGAACAACATTTTCTTTAGATTTGCTCTTGGTTTTCTTTCAGCAGAATGCCTTCAGTGCTGAAGTGTGCTGCTGGCTGCCATGACCCAGCACCCTTGTCATAAACATGTTCCAGAATTGTGGTGGTTTAAATCTACCACTCTTGACTTACCACACACTGGAAAGTTTTATTTGGAGACTGAGATCTTACTGGTAGATACTCTTTAGAAGGGAAAATTGGTACAAAGAGTTCTGTCTTGTATTAAAGATGTCCACTGTTTTCCTTCTCCCTTGACTTCTATTTGTTTATAGAACTACTTCAAACTAGATAATATTTGAGAAAAGTGCAGTGTGTCACTACAACTTGTCTTATCCACACTGACCATTATTGCCACCTTCCCTTCTCTCCTTGATTTTTATCCCATTTTTCATGTGTTACTGTAATAATTCTGAAAATGGGGGTAATCCTCAGGTATTTTATTTTAGTTTTGCCCATTGTGTGTCAGGGAGAAGTACAGCCTGACTTGTATGATTGGAAGGTCACATTGGCACATCTTGAAACCTCTCTAGGACAGAAGATGCTGTACCTGACTTTTATGGAACAGCTTGTTTTTATGAGAGGGAAGATTCTCATGCACAAAGAATTAGTTGGGGACTGTGACTGTATTTCATGTGTTTACCAGTTCTTTGTATTCCCATTGTGAAGCCTTTCAATACTGCTTTATTTTGCAAACAAAATGGTGGAAGAAGTATGTATTTTTAAAAGGTCAATATTTATGTATTTTTTAAAAGGTCAATCAGTTTGTGCATGGTGTCTGGCAGCTGAGGAGGTGACAGAGGCAGGAACATGGTTTTGGACAGGGAGGAATGGCAATATTAGAAGCTGTTATGGTTTTAATACAGTAAAACAGTCCAAAACACAAATGTGCATGTTAGAATTTCAGATCCTCACTCCTCACTCTGTTCCCTTCTTGCTAAAACCTTCCTTCTCTCCTATGAGAGTTTATTTCTTGTGGTTCTACCCAGCATGTTGCATCACCAGTAGTGTGGGATTGTGCTAGCACTTCTTGATTACAGTGACTGGTGGTTTTCATTAAATAGGAAGAATTCTTCTCACTGGTACATGCTCAAAACCACCTGATAGTGATTCATTTTTAGAAGACTTGGAAAAAAAATCTAGCAAATAACAAGGATGTGCCTTTGTAAGGAGTACTGTGACAATCAGGGCTGGGAAATATGCTGGTATTTTTTTGGCCACTTAAGGGCTATATTCAATAAAACCCAAGTAAAATAGAATACAAAAATTGGGAGTTGGACCATAAAGGTTTTAATTTAAGTATTGCAGACTGGTGTGATACTTTGAACACAAAAACATAAGGTAGTGTGCAGGTACAGTTTGTCTGGCATGCTGGGTCTGCCCCGGGTGCACATCTGTCTGTCTGTTGTGTGGGCTGTAGGTGTCAAAAGACATCAAAAATGCTTCAGTCCTGTCTTGGAGGTCAGTACGTGCAAGTTGCAGTGATTTTATCTAGCATGGGTCTATGCAGATGAGCTGCTCTGTGGTTTGGGAGAGGCTTCTGTGTAACTGCTTCATTTGTGGTGTTCATTTGGATCTTAGGAATAAAATGAACTTTCATCTTGCAGTTAAAATATATTGCACTATTTATCTGCAATGCACAGAAGGTTTCTGCATTGTACTTGTGCTCAAATACAGGAAATCATTTTCACAGAAGGGTTTCAGGGCTGTGTTGATAGAAGAGTGTGAGGGAAGCTAGGAGAAAAGGGTGGACAGAGAGGGTTAGAGGGAAGGAGAGAGTTTTGGGAGAGCTTCTGAAAAGGAGAAGAGGCTGCTTGCTGACTTAACAGAAGAAATCAAGAGAGCAAGAACTCCTCAGATCTCTCCTCCCCTCCAGCTCTTGGTGTGAAGTGCTGTGAGGGAGGGTTGATCTCTTGGCTTTCTGCAGGGTGAGAGCTGCTTGAGGAGGGATTAGTCCTGAGCAAGAAGCAAGCTGTGCTGCAGGGCTGGTGGGGGTGCCAGTGGTGAAGACAGCTCTTGGCAAGAGAGCAGGGAAAGCTGCTCCATCCCTCCCAGCAAGGCAGCCACAGCAGGTACTGCTGTCTTGGTTGGGTGGAGAGCAGGGAATGGAGCTGGCACTGGAGCAGAGCTGCACCTGCTGGGATCCGAGTGCTGAGCTTCAGTTGTGCTTCAGGAGGCAGGTCTGTGTGCAGGTCAGGGCCTGCCTGCCTTCTTCACAGGGGATGGATGGCTCTGGTCTTGTGAGTTGCCCTTGTGGTTTTCAGAATATGTGGGAATAGAACTGTAGGAAAAACTTGCACTCTATAACCTCCCTCCTATTTAGTGGCACCTTGTTACTTCACAGTCACCTTGTTTTACTAGGAGCTGAATTGCCCAAGTCTCTGTCCATCAGAGGGAGAACAAAAGATCTGCCCCTATATTAAACATGTTATAGCTGGTGGTGTTCTACAGCTTGGGTATCTGTAGATCTAACAATATAACATTGTATGTTTTTAACACTTGCTTTTGGACTAAGAAGGTGCTCAAGGCTGAAGTGCATCCCACAGTGCAGGAGGTGGCAATGCTCAGTCCCCACAGGGACTTGGAGAACTTTCTCATCTTGTGACAATGGCTGCGTGGCATCCCTTTGGCAAGGGAAGAACTCGAGCAGAATGGGTGCTTTGATAATTACCTGAGATGAGAACCACACAGAAGAGAGTCCAGCTCTGCAAAAAAAGGCTGCTGCTTTTGTATTATTTCAACAGAATCCTCTTTTGATTTTACTTGGGACTTAAGAGTCAATATATATCACTTGAGTTATGTGAGAATGATGCAATATCCAATCTAGTTCTTCTGTGTCTGGCTCTGCTTTCTGAAATGCCTCCAGCTTTGCAACTGTTTCTAACTTCTCTTGCATGTAAATGTCTTGGCATGTGTGGGAAAGATGGTTGGTGTGTATTCTGCTGCAGAGGGGGGGTTTCACAGGCTGGAATTTGAACACTGTTGATGAGAGAAGTGCCCTGCTCACTTCCATAACTGAAAGGACAAGGTGTATGAGAATTCAGTGTTTTTTCCTTTTTCTTGAGAGGAGTTAATCTTACCTTGCTGTGTTCAGCTGAATATCCAGATAGCTCTAGCTCTTGCATGTTTCAGCTTGAATCCTCTATTTTGCTGTAGTTAACTGTTCAGATGTTTCATCAGATGCTGGGCTGGTCCTGTCAGTTTCTGAGAGCTGCCTCAGTCCTTCCCCTACCTGTTAGATGAAGCCAGCAAGATGTCTGGTCAAGTTCCACCCCAACATGAAGGAAAACTTCTTTCCTGTGAGAGTGACAGAGCCTGGAACAGGCTGCCCAGAGAGCTTGTGGAGTCTCCTCTAGAGTCTTTCAAGACCCACTTGGATCTGTTCCTGTGTGTCCTGCCTGGGGTGATCCTGTGTTGGCAGGGGGGTTGGATTTGATTTCTGGAGGTTCCTTCCAGCCCCTACCATTCTGGGATTCTAAGGAACTGGAGGGCAAGTGAGACTGAGAGCTCAGCTGTGTGGGAGGATGATGTGATGTTTCAGTAGGTGTCAGTCCTTTTCTGAGTCCATGGCCAGTGGTGAGCCTGGTCAGAGGGAGCAGGGAGAGAGCAAAGTAGAGGTAACAGAGTCTTTCTGTCAGTGCCATCTTGTGGGCCAAGTGCAGATGCACGAGTCTGAGCACTTGTGGCTTGAGAAGAAGAGGGATGTCCCCTCTGGTGCAGAGCAGTCTGCCTGGGTGATGTCCTGAGGAGTCTGCAGTGTCCTGGCAGCCTTTGCAGTGGGCAGCCCAGCAGCCCCCTTCTGTGCTTGGTTGGTGGGGAGAGCTGCAGTGGCCCTGGGAGCAGCAGGCAGGCTGGCATTGGCCCTGGCATTGCCCTGTCCTTTGGGACCAGTGGGGAAGGGGTGAAGTGTTTTCAGAGCACCCTCTACATCCTGCAGGGCTGGAGGCTCATATTTGGTAGCTGGTCACCTGATGAATCCCTTTGCCTTCTAAGCTTCACCTGAAGTCAAAAAACTTGGAGTGTTTTTCCTTGTGTGCTTCATGCAGCAGATTGTTGCTGTTTCATCATCCACTTGGCTGCACTTCTCTGAGTGGAGTATTTAGAAACTATTAAGTAGCAGTTGCTTTTGATTCCAGTTTAGAAACAAAACAAAACTGAGCCAAGACCCTTCTACAGTACAGATCCTCAGAGCTGCTTGTTCAGTAGCACTGTGAAAGGTGGGGTGTAGTGTGAAATGAAGGGAAACATAGGGGGTGAAAGAAACTCAACAACACCAACAAGTATGTGCCATTAGTCTGGTGCACTGCTGTCTGCAAATGACACCTTCACAGATCCTCTCCTGGTACTGCTGTTTAATGATTTGTTTTGTTGATGCTTGTTTCTTTCTTTATTTTTTATTCCTTTGCCCCTCACTACCTTATCTTCTACCCCTTGCCCATGACTTTCCTGAAGGAGGAGGGTGGCTATCAAAAAGAGAACTAGTGGTGGTCAGTGACAACATAGTGATGACATACTTCATATTTTTTTCCAGAGACATACCTGTTAAATACCTTGTGAAATTCTTGCCTCATCATTTTCTCCCTTTGATGTCCCCTCTTGCTTTACAAGAACACCTAGGTTGTTTTGCCTGGTGATTTTTATGGAGTTATTACCTGCAAGTGTCAGCAAAAGCAGTAGCTCTTGTCCTTTCATGCTGGTACTGAAAACCAGACCAGCCAGGAAAATGCAGTGGAATTGGAATCTGGTGGATTATTGGTGGTTCAGTGTAGTACTAACTGGTGGTGAATTGGTGCAGTGCAGGGAGCATGTTGCTGGTTGCTGCTGCCAAAAAGCAGGGTCTGCTTCCACTTTTGCTCTGCTCTGCCCTCCCTGCCATGGCACTTCCATCTTGGGCTTGTTCTCAAGGTGCCAGCTGGCTTAGTACAGCTATAAAAATCCATCCTCTTCTCAAAAGAAGAAAAAGGAAAGAGGGAAAAAACCCAAACCAACACTCAACCATCAACACCAGAAAACTGTGCATTCCCCAAGCCCACTGCTGATGGGCTGATGAGCCAGATTGCCTCAGTGCAGGCTCTGAGTGCCAAGGAGGAGCTGGGGACACCTGGTAGGAGCAGGACTGCATGGTTCAGCAGGTAGCTGGATGGAACTGGAAATCCTGCTGTTTTCAGACCCAAGGAATCCTTTTTGAGAGAGCCTGTGGCTGATTGCTCAGGCATCATGTGTGTAAGAAGGGGAGCTGGTTTGGTGTGTCAGGAAGCAGAGGGAGTGTGAGGCTGTGTCAGCACACTGCTTTACATCAGTGAGAGCTGCAGTGGAGACACCTCTAGCCAGGCATTCACCCCTTCTGGCTTTGACTTCCCTCAAGGCTCTGGCAGCAGCAAGTACTGCCAGTTATTTTTACTTCATCTAGATGAGTTTTTGCCGTTTTTCATGTTTATTTCTCATGAAATATGAGCAGAAGCAGCCCTTGCTTTATTTTCAGATTAACTGACAGGTTCCTAGTTAACTCTTCATTGCTTCCTTGCAGTGTCTGGTGGGTTAGAATGGTTAGATGGGTTTTTTTCTTCTCATGACTGACCCCGTGGATCAGAGTGGGTTAGTTGGGTGACTGTGGCACAAAGGATACAAGAGGGAAAAGAGGGAACTGGAATCTCCTCTTCCAGGAGCAGCAACCCAACCTAAAATAAAGACCTTTCATTACTTTTCAGCTGTATCTATCTGTTTTTTAAATGTATTAATTCAGTCACTGGGAAAAGAGGGTGGAATTTAGCTTCCCCTGGTCCCCCATTTGTTCACTTAATTAAGAAAGAGACAGTTTCTAATTCTAAAATCTGACAGCAGAAAGTGCTTAGAAACAGTTTGTTTTAAATCAGCAGCCACAGATACTTCTTCCCATTTGTTAACTGCAAAAACATGTTGAAACACTTCTTGTGTTCTCCACGTTTATTTGCAACACAGAGTGCCTTCAAACTGTCCATTTGTAACTACTGTGTTTTGTCTAAAAGCAACCTTAGTGCAGAAATCATGACATAATTCATCATTTTCTGTCACTTGATCAAATTCTTTGTTCTCATGTATGTTAAAGCATTTAATGTGTGGAGACAGGGTAATCTCCCTTTTTTTCTTCCTAAAGATTGATACCCAATGTTTAGGAAAGTTCTTGAACTACAAATATGTAACAGGATGTTAATCTATATTAATCTAATAATTTTTTTTTGAATAAGCTGTTTAAATCCATTCACCCTGCAGGCTTCTGAGTAAATGGTAAGTAAATTACAAGAAAATGCATTTTCAGAGCCTTTGCTTTAGGCTAATCCTTCATCCTGGTGTCACATGAGTATTTTGCAAAAGATAACTTTCATGTACAGATACAGCTAAAGTATTTTCTGTACTTGGCAGTTGAACTGAAAGAGCAATTCTTCATTGTTAATATACAGAGTTGTTGTAATTAGCTGACTTTGATACTGTAAACTGCTGATAGTTAAATTGACCACATCCAGGTATTATTTATGGCCTAAGTTAATTAGTTGTAGTGGAGGGCTCTGGGATTTCAGAGGTGCCAGCCAGCTTGTTGATTTCTTTCCTGCCTGTACTTGCTTATTAAGATGGCTTATCACTTAATTTTTGGTTAATATAATTTGCTAGAAGTACATAATTTTTCAAATGTCAGTATATCATTCAGAATTAAGTGAATGGCTGTAATTGTATTTTTAAATGCTGTCAGCAAATGCAGCTGAAATGTAGATGGGCCTTTAGAGCAGCCCTAAAATCTCAGATCTCAAGGAATTACTCTGAGATAGAAATGAAATGATACAGTAACCTAAATTGTTGTAGTTTGTTTTTCCTAGTTAAGTGTAAGAGTGTGTAACATCAGCTTGGTTTGCACCTATGTTAATAAATGAGTTTTTCTCTTCAGCTGATAATTGGGTCCTTACCTTTGTGCTGGAACAGCATTTCAGGACCAGGACAGCAGTAGGTTAACTTTTGTGCACTACCCTTTTCTCAAATCCATTTTTGCTGTGGATCCTACTAAGTCTTTGACCAAAGCAAAATGGTTTTGCTGAAACCAGAGGTTTGTTGGCCCCCCTGTGTGTGTGTTGTGGTGACAGGTACTGGTTTGGTGGCTGCAGGAGCCTGGCCTGTGCTCAGCTCTTCCTTTGTTCCTCAGATGGACTCTGACTTGGATATGATTTCAAAAATGTTAATTTGAAGGCAGAATTAATAGTTTCTGCCTATGGACATTCTGTGGTGCTTTCTCAATAGTGTCAAATACTTACAGACTTTTTGGTGGAGTTTTAAGGCATTTTTTGCAGGAGTATTGTTACCTGTTTCCCAGAGCTTGAGCTGCAGGCTCCAGTGTCCCTAGTTGGACACTCACTGGAATCTGTGAGTGCTGAGCACACCAGGGAGGCAGAAGGCAGGCTGTGGCCTCAGGCTGTGGTCCCAGGGTGGCTTGAACTGGTGGTGACAGTGCAGCAGCAGCTCCTGCAGGTGCTGGCTTGGTCCTGGCACCTTCTGCCTTCCAGTGCTGGTGCTTGGCCAGCTCTGAGGTGAGATGGTGCAGGGAGATGGGCTGCTGGAAGTTGAGTAAGCCTTCTAACCTGGTCTTTTTTCCACACTGAATTTATTCCCTCTGAGGGTCAGGAGGAAGCTGGGGCTGGCACAGAGTAGAGGAATAGTTGCAGTGCTGCCTCAAATTAAATTAAACTTGTTTTAACTCAAAACCTTGGTTCTGGAGCAGATGAGGAGATCCATAAGCACTAGATCAAGTCAAATGAGATCACTACAAAAAAGCTAATGTAGCAATGCTGTGGCAGATAAAGGGGATCAGTTTCTCTGTCCTGTGATTTGGGGATGGGGAAATTACAGGTCTCAAGGATTCCTGATGGATCCTTTGACCAGCCTTGCCTGTGTGTACTGGATGGGGACAGAGCTCTTAAGGGCAGTGGTAGTAGTTGATTGTATAGTGAATATACTGATCATCTATAGGTGGTCCTAGATTTAACAAAAGGGGGGATGGGGAGAGGGGAAAGCTCCCTGTGGCAGAATGCTTAATGTGGGAGCAGAACTGCTGTCTCTCCTCCACAGCCTCTGCACCTGAACTGCCAGTGTGTCTGCTAGTGGTGTGAAACTCCTGATTCTCCTCTGTGCCAAGCTGAGGGGAGATGGGCACGTTCTCAACTGCTGCATTTCCTAACTGTTGATAGTACAGGGATGACACAACTTGGCTTCCACACCAAGCTCTTGACAACTGTTTCTGTTTCTCCTCTCCCATTTTCCCTTTTTTGTTGGCTTTGTTTTCCAACTTGAGAGTTGAGTCCTTATCTTCCTTTCTGAATGATCTCAAGTGATGTGCCTGTTTCCTCTCTCCTGCCTTTCCTAGCCTGGCATCAACTGTCCAGCTCCTAAGCTAATTGTTTCGAGGTTTGGATTTCCCAGAGCTGAACTCTGGCAAACATTGTTTTCTTGGTGTCACTTCTGGGAATGACAGGATAGGGAAGTTCTGTACAAAATACTGATACAGTGATGCACGAGGCACATGCACTACATGAAAAATACTAGTTCAAATGTCTTCAATACAGGAAAGCTTAGAGAAAAATAAAAATTCTGATAATGGAATGTATTAGCATTAACAAGGCTTCCTGATCTGTAATAAAGCTTGTTGGACAACTAGTGTCTTCTGAAGAGATTTGAGCTGTTGGGGTGATGCAGGATTGCAGTGCTCAGCCCTTCAAATAGGCTCTTGATGGTTTTGCTTCACTGCTGCAAGTCCTGAAGCTGGATTGAATTCGACCTACTTGCTGCTTGTAATTGCTCTGAAGTTTAGTTTGTTTCTGGTAGTAGTTAAGGCAGGTCTTATCAAGAAGGCTCCTCACAGCCTACTGAATACTAATAGTTTTGCTAGATAAACTGCCCAAGTAAAATATTTTCATGGCAAGGTCTACCCTCAGGTAACTGTGGTGATGCTTGAAGTGAGGTATGTTGGGGTTTGTTTGAAGTAACCCTGATTTTAATATTAAAACAACTTCTAAATCTTTGTACGTCTCTTTTGCTGGTGTAGAATGCAGGGGCTTTGTAGTCCTGGAGAGGAGGCCTCAGGTGCCCTTCCTGTGACTTAATGAGGGATGTGAAATTCCCCTCACAACATGAAACCCTCTCCTCCTTTTTTTCCTGCCTTTTTAGAACAGTCTCACTGAGGGAGCTGATTCAAGCTGCCCCAGCCTGCCTTTTGAGGCACTGACCTGTGCCTTTGACAGGCAGGGAGAACTTCTTGCTGGAGCATCTTGCAGAGAGCACAGCTGCTGTCACCTGCTCTCTTGGCTTCAAAGACCTTTGGACAGAATACCTGAGCCAGTAGTTGGGATGGCAGGGAGCACTGGGAAGGAGATAAGCCCTTGTGTCTTCCAGCACAAGACTTGCACAGGACTGTGGAGGTTCAAGTGTTCAGGCAGCACTGGGATTGTGGAGCCGAGGGTGGCAAGTTGCCATGAAGCAGAACTTGAGTGGCATTGGTACCAGCCAGACCATTGTGGCTTTATTTGAAGCATGCTGGAGTAACTCTATTATGTGAAGTTGAGATTATGGTGTGAATGTCTGTTGGGAAGCAACTGAGTTGGTTGAGGTCGGACTTGACCTTGAAGGCTTTTTACAACCTGAGAAATTCAGTGGTTCTGAACTGCTTTTACCCTGAAAGTAACCTTGTTGCAGGGTACTAAACACAAGGAGTAGGTGCTGGACATCCATTGCTTTATCAGGGGTGTGGTATTGAGCCACATACCAGTCTTGGTACAAAATAAGGCTATTCTAGAAGCCTTGCAAAGACTTCTGTAAAACAAACCTGACTTGACAGACTGATGGTACAAATAAAGTATTTTTAGTCTGTTCTTACAATGTGAAGACTTTCTAATAGGCATTTTATAGTTATATTTGCCTAAAGCCAGTGTGCTTGCTTCCAAAACTACCCTTGTTATTTGGTAAAAGTATGTTCACTTGGAATTGTTTGCTAGGAGCAGTGATTTGTTAGAGAACTGTCCAGTATTGTTCTAATTAATTAGCTTTTAATTGTTTCTTGCAATATATCTGAAAGGGCTTCTCACCTGTAGAATTTACTTTTTTTTTTGAACACAAGTCACCTTCTTGATGTTTGATGTCTTCCATAAAGGTAACACCCTTGCAGCACTTATCTCTGGAGAGAATGTTGCTGGAGATACTTAAGCAATTCTGCTTTGTTGGAAGTCTGGCTTTGGCTTTTTTAAATGCTTCTGGAGCATCCTGTTGGAAAGATGTTCTTAACTTTTCAACTTGTTTCTAGAACAGCACAGTTTACTCCTTTATATTTTCTATTCATTTCATTTCTTCCTGCTTGCAGCATCTGGCATCACTTGTTTTTCATATGAGAGGAAGCAGCAGGACTTTGGAAAGCAGTCAGAGTTTGCAAATGTTGATTGGGAAAGAAGAGGATACACCTTCCAGGAGACATTTGGATAAAATACAGTGCAGAAAATGAGTTATCATCACAGAGAGCAAACATGGTACAGACATGGAAGCTTTTTACATCTACCCAGGTTTCTAGTTACTTTGTCAAAAGAAAGTCTTGGTTTTGCTTTGTGTGTCATGTTGCTCTGCATTGAGGCAGTCCTAATCTGCTTTAAAAACTGAAGTAGCTGCTCACTGCTCCAGGGGGCAACCTGGCAATGCACAGAGCCCTTGGTGGCAGCTTTGTGGCTTCAGATCACCTTCACTCTTCCCCAGTCTCTTGTGTGATCAGATAGAGACACCATCTGCACCAGCACGGTGGGGTGCAGGCCACAGTGGTTACACACACAAAGCTCTCCCCTCTTTGCAGCCCAGGGGGGGTGAGGTGGCCACTGTGTGCCTTGGCAGGGGAAATGAGAGGGCATCACCCCGGGCATTGCTGGATGTGGTGATGGCTTTTTGCAGTGTGCAGAGCACCTTGGTTGGCTTTTTGCATGCATTGGTCTCCCCTGAGGCTGTATCTTCATGATCACTGCCCTAGTTACTGCTTTAAATGCACGACCTTTCTGTTTCTTTTATTCACTTGGGAACTTTACGTCGAATTGGCATTTTGTATGTTAATACAGCAGTGTATTTTGCAGAGTTAATCTCTGGTAGAAGTTACATTTCCAGTGCAGTATGGCTCTGGTAATAACAGGGTATCTGCTCTGATCTCATAGCTAAAAGGTTGAGTCTGGTGTCTGTCACATCAGTGACCTCAGCAGGGGGTTCACATGTGTCTTTTTGGGGGCTTTTTAAGGGAGATCACAATATGAAGAGAGTTCTCATGTGCTCTGACTGGCTTGGTCTGAGATTTGTGCTAAATGCCAGAGTGCTACAGCCATAAATGGCTCTGCAGTGATGTCTGGTGAATGGTTTCTGAGAATGTTGTAGCTCCGTGTGATTTGCTGGGTAGCCTTTCTTCTGAAAGTGCTATGTAAATGACATTTAAGTGCTTCCCTGTAGGGGTTTCATTTACACTTGAAGCCACATCCTTAACTCAGCATATTTAACTGTGCATCTGAGAAAGTCTTGAGCCTCCTGCAGAAGTTCCATTAGCATCAGCTGTCTCAGCTCCACTCTGTGAGCTCTGAAGATGGGGCAGGGTAATTATCCATTACTTGTTCTCCTAGGCTGGGACTGTTGCTTGTGGCATTTAAATTGCAAAGATTAAGTGAGGGGGGGAAAGGATCCCACGTGTTAACATTAAAAATTTTTATAAAATAATATTATATAAAGTTTTTATATTATAACAGTGTTGCTGTTCCATACCAAAACTGTAACATACTGGTGTAATAATACATGGAGGTGCTTCTTCTTGCTGGTCTCCTTGCTATGACTTAAACCTGGACATATTTAGCAGATAATTTGAAGCAGTGCAAAGTTCACATCAGTGTTAAGTGCTTCATGTAGTGATAGCAGCATTGCAGATCTGTTAATGGTCAGTGTGGCTTGTTGCCCATCATCTGCTGTAGCTCTGCTGCCCTTGTGAAGAGAAATCCAGGTTATTCCACAGCCTTGGCCACAGTCCTGCCACTTCTCTGCTATCAGCCTTGGACCACACAGTTGCAGAGCAGGTTGTTTCAGTGAGCTGATGTTATGGAAAACTGAGGCTGACTCACGACCTTCTCCTGTTGCCAGATCCCACACTGGTGAGGCATGTGGGGTGTGCCTGGGGGGTGCTGAGTCAGCATTGCACCTTTGGGTAGCAAGGGGCAGTTGCACTGATCTAGGTTTTCTTGAGTGTCTGGCAGATAATCTGTCATGTTAATATTTCTGCCTCTTTCAGTTGCTTTGAAATCCTGGATTAGTTGTAAAATGGTCTGATGCATGGCTTGGAGAATTTGTGGAAAAAAGGCTAATTATTGTTTCTCAAGCAGTGTTTTACTAGAGGGTTTCTGAAGTGACTAAGCACAGAAAACTTCTTTTGCTTCATTTGGCTTTGGAGATTAAAAATGTAGGAATAGTTGTAAGGCCTTTAATGACCTAAGGATGACTCTACAAGTTCAGATCAAAGGTCCATTTTCCTTGTTATCCTGTGAGAAAAGGGTCTGTAATAGATCCCTGGAAGAAAATGTAAAAACTGGTGAAAATACAGCATGACCCCTTCTGTTAAACCTTCCTGGCTTCTGACAGTCCATAGCTGAGGAACTTCAGGATGGTGTCTGTATCAGCTCCATGGACCCCCTTCTAGGTGTTGGTTTTGGTGTTTTGTGGGATTTTTTTGTGTGGGCTTTTTCATAGATTTTTTTTACCACCACAGTATCCTATGGCAATAAGATCCAGGGTTAAAATATGCATTTTATAAAAACTTTCTCCTGTTTGTTCAGCTGCTGCAGCTGGTGGCAGTGGGTGACTTTGTTCTTTTGTTATGGATCATCTTCACACTATACATGACCTCAGGAGGCAGTGGTATACTTTGGTACCTCCCATATTCTCTTTCCAAGATGAACACTTCTAGTTTATTTACTTTCCTTTTACTAAATCCATTGCATTAATTTATTGGTTTAAACAGCACACATTTCTGTAACCCTTTCTTGTTCTATAGTATTGTGCTGGACCAGAGCTTTATTTAAGTTACAGATACCCTGGGAATAACAAAAGCCATCTGTTTGTTGCCTCTGTCTTTTCTAATTTTCCTGTATTGTTTCTCTTGGACTTGGCTGAGCCTTGATCTGAAGTTGTTTAGCTGACTGGAGCCCTGTATTTGTCAGTGGAAATAGCTAATTTAGAACTCATTTCCATGTAAGTATAATGATGAGGTTTGGGGGTTTTATTTTGACTGAGGGTCCTTTTTTTGCATTTGTGAGCACTGAATTTCACCTGCCCCTTTTAATGTTTGCTCATCTGCAAGATCATGTGGTAGCTCTTTGCTGGGAGCTTCAGTTTTAGCTACTTGGAATAATTTTGTATTCTCAACAAATGAAATTCACCCTCTGAGCTTTTTGCACCATCCCATGTATGTTGAGTGTGGGTCCTGAGTTGGATCCCTGTGATCTCACTTGGATACTCCCTTCATAATGAAAACCAGTCCTTTTTATACAGCTGTGCCATCCTTCTCAAGCACTCTGTTGGGGTGCCCTAGCTTGTATTGCCTTTGGTTAAAACAAAATAACCCTTGATGAGGTGCCTTTTCAAAGGGGATTCAGACATGGTGTGGTAGGTATCATTTTACCAGGTGTAGGCATTTGATTTACTAGTCTCATTCTTTGGATCTCCTCCCCTTTTTCCTTCCTTGATCTTTAAAGGCTTGTTTTGTGTTTGCTGCCCTCCCTTCCTCTGCTCCTGAGGCTGTGCCCAGTGCTCTGCTGCACACTGCAGTTAAAATTTCAATTTAGTATCTGAGTGCTTTTAACAGACAGGTATCATGTAGTCCTGGGAAATCATGAAGTGATTGTGCTTGGTCACTCTGACTGTTCAGTGAGTTGTAGCATCAAGGTGAATGGTATTTATAGCAATGCTCAGGAGAGGCTGTATTTCAGGGAAATGGAATAGTCTGCCTTTTCAAGACTTAACTTGTTACAGAAAAAAGAAGAAATGGAGGCCATGTGAGTTGCAGATAAATGTATTGACTGGTCTGTCAGCAGAAAATTGAATATCTGAGGTTGACAGACTCAGTAATGGATGGTATGGAGAAGGTGGGAAAGTTGTTTTCTGGTTTTCCTTACACAGGAGCTAGAGATTAGTCAGAAAAAGCAAGCAATTGGCAAGGTTATAGCAAATGAAGTGAATGTGCTGTAAATGCACTGTGCAAATAACCTCTAGCTTGTTGTAGAAGTTGAAATTGCTCATGAATTACAGAAGTGACCGGAGTGGTCTAAAAGTTCATTTAAATGGGGACATTTAAGGCTTCTTAAATGCACAGTCCCCAAGACAGAAACTTGGAAGAACATTCTGGTAAAGTATTATTATGTAATGTTTGCCTTTCTATATTCTTCCTTATAGGCAGCTCTTAGATACAGGTTTTGGTCTGGATAGGCTGCCATCAATTTTTCTCTAGTGCTTGTCCCAGTGCCACAGCTGTGTGAAGGTTGGAGTGTGAGTGGCTGTGTTTGGAGAGGACACTGAGGTTGGGGCAGCTGCAATGGGGAAGATGACAGAATGAGCCTAGAAAAACCCTCAACCATCAAGGTAAGAGTATTTAGGAGAAAAGGAGGAATTGAGACTGTCTAGCAGCCCCTGCAGCTTGGCTGCCCAAGCCCACTGTGCAGCCCATCAGCTGATCAATCAGAGCTAGAGAATATTGGCAATAGCTAGTTCCTTAAAGTTATCTTTCTTTCTTTCAGATGGTGTCTCCAGGCATTGCTGTGAATAAGCAGAACTGGTGTGCAGTTCATGTTGCTGCCTGTAACCTGCTAGAGGGCATTTTTTATTAATATTTGGAATGTGGAGATTTTTATAGATATTCACAGAAACCATGTTTGCATTTTTCACAGAAAGTTATTACTGAATATCAGCGTGATGCTGGGAGATTGGGCTGGAGGCAGACTGCAGCTAAATTGTGTGTTAGCTTGCTTTTGTGTTGGTGGTTGTTTTTGTGTGTGTGCTTGGGGGTGGCTTTTGTACTTGGTTGGTGTTGTGTTGTTGATTTTGTTTTTTTTCTGTCTTTCTTTTGGATTTTTGTGTTTGTTTGTGTGGCTTTGGTTTTTTTCCCCAGTTGGAAACGGGAAGAAAAGAACCAACAGCTGAACAGCTGTGATGTCTCCCAGCACCTCAAGTCAATCTCTTTTTCCCTTGACAAACAAGCTGCTTCTCTCCCACATTTTGTCTTGGTGCTCATCTCATCAGGTACTGAACTGGTTTAACTTGGGAAACTTGTAGCAAATTTCCTGCTTCTTGCTGGATTAACTTTCTGTCAGTTCAGCTGCTAGAATGGAATTGATGAGAGGCTTTAATGACCCCCTGAGAGTGAGGCAGAGTGTGGGAGAATAGTGTGGCTGGCTGCCCTCCTGATGTCTGCCCTGAATTCTTTGTGAAGAATTGTAGACAGGAGTGGTATCCCTAGGACTGGGCTGCTGGCCTGGCAGCTGCTGAACACCTCAAATTACAGACTGCAGCATAAAACTGGCCTCAGTTTTGTGTCTTCCCCCCCCTAAGGGTGCTGAGCCCTCTGGCTGCTCCCCTGCTCCATCAGCTCTGCAGCAGGAGGGCTGAGCAGTGGAGCAGGTGCTGGTGAGGCTTGTCCCTGCATCCTGGATCAAGTCCTGTCCCTGCTCTTTCTGGGTGGGTGTTGCAAGGGGAGGAGGATGCTGGAGCACCTCATTGCAGAGAGGGAAAGATCCAGCTCTGGGCTCCTTTGAACAGTGTTTGTGCTGCCTGGAATCAGAATGGTGAACTGTGAATCAAAGGGTTTGCCCAGGAGGAGCTCAGGGCTGTGCATGCCTTGATGCTCTGCAGTGAGGTTTTAAAATGGAAGCATTGAAGGGAATTAATTCTGATCTCATTGAAACCTGAAATCTTGGGTTTGGGGGCTTGTGTGTTTCTGTAAGCACTTTGGAATTAGATTTTTAGAGGTGGTGAGTCTCAATGGAAGCTTCAGCAGGCTATAAGGAAATTCAGTAAGCCTTTAATTTTTGGCTCTTTCCACAGCAATATTCAGGAAGCAATTGAGATTTCTGATAAATCCCTTCTTACCACAACATTGTAACACTTTTTTTTTTCCCCTTGCATTTGTTATCTTTTTCCTCCCCTGCTTTTTTCCACCCATCTAATCATGCTTAGTCAAATTCTGACCCATGCCAGAAAAGTCAAACTATCAATTCCCCTTCAGTCTTTCTCCTCCAGCTACTAATACATATTTAATGCTACAAATTTTTTCCTGATTTTTTTTTTTCAG
This sequence comes from Ceyx cyanopectus, assembly GCA_013401355.1. Taxonomy (NCBI): domain Eukaryota; kingdom Metazoa; phylum Chordata; class Aves; order Coraciiformes; family Alcedinidae; genus Ceyx; species Ceyx cyanopectus. The sequence continues at coordinate 18,129 of VYZU01076553.1, forward strand.
TTAATACATTTATTTTTAAAATGTGTGTGCACACCAACATGAGAGTGCTGAGCATGCCAGGAAGCAGTAAGTGAAGTAGTGTCTGTGAGGTCAGTGGGGCTGTCAGTGGCTCTTGCCTTGGCTGGAGTTTCTTCTCCATTGATGCAGAATCTGTGCATCATCTGATCACTTGGCTGCATGCATTTGTTCCAGATGCAGTGTGAGCATGTGATAGCATCCATTTGTTGTGAGAGCACGTGGCAGTGTAGTAAACCAGCCAGCAGGCTATTTTAAGAGGGCAGATGATAACCTCATGTAGTACAAAATCTTTTGCAGTGAGATGACTCTTCTTCCCCCCATCCCCAGCTCTTGCTCTCTGATGTGCTCTGGGTGTGTCTGGCTGTGAAAACTGCTGCTTTAAACCAGCCTGGCTCAGCAATCTTGGTATGTGTCTGATACCTGCATTTGATGGCAGTGGCTTCAACTGACTTTTAGCTGCATTTTCACTGTTTTAAAAATGTAGAGCTGGACTGCAGGTGACACTACCTGTTTTAGACCCAGAGAAATTGGTTTTCCTAACTGTTTATCCAAAATTTTCCTGATCTAAACGAATGGTTTTGCTTCATTACATATGAATGGCCTCTTCTCCTCACCCCATACAGCATTTTTATTTTTTTTTTTTTGAGATTAAGCTGATACTTCAGTTGAGAAATGTTGGCAGAATGTGCATCTAGACAGAAGGCATCTGAAATGAGTTATGCAAGCTATCCTGCCCCTGTTTTTAGGGAAGAGTGTGGAGATGTTCACAGTTTAGCTGATGTGTACTTCATTGTGTATGTTATTTTAGAAAATAAATGTAAAATTCAAGTACTCCAAAAGGAGACATCTCCCTTCACATTTGAAACCTACTTGCAAGCTTCTTGAATATATCAGCTCCCATAGGAACAGGTTTATTCTGAGCCTTAAAAACTGCAGTGTGTCACTGGTGAGCTCAGCCATTGGCAAACAGCAGTTGGTAAAAACTCTTATTTAGAGATGAGGTGATAGAGAGGTGCTGGAGGCTCCTTCTCCAGAGACTTTCAGAACCTGCCTGGATCTGTTCCTGTGTGGCCTGCCCTGGGTGTTCCTGTGCTGACAGAGAGGGTGGACTTCATCTCCAGAGGTCCCTTCCAAGCCTGTGATTCTGAACTTTTATTTCTTCCTGTATTTCTGAGAGTGTGAGCTGCTTTAAACCTCAGTACTCCCTCCATCTTCTGTGTTCATGCTGTGTGCCAATGAACATCTCCTGTAGTGGTGACTGAGATTATCCCAGTGTGCTGTCCTCTGTAAGATTGAAAGCCTGCAAAGCAATTTGGAAGTGATTTAGGATGAAGATGTTAGATGTAATTCTTGTTTTGCTGTGCAGGTAGAAATTGCAACTGGCTTATGTTTTCTTACATGTCTATTCAAATGCAGGCAGTGATAACCTTTCTGTTTCTAGTTTTAAGTTCTAACTTGGTTTGCTCTAGTAGTACATGGTTAAAAATACCAAATTCTATTACTTTGTTACTAAATTAATTTGAGGATACTAATTTGCTGTGTCTAGAACCAGGCAGATTTGGAAAGCTTTGGAAATGGTACATCTTCAAAAAGGAACTTTGTGTATTTCTTTGTATATATTTTTTTTTTTCATGCTGTTGTTGCTGGGGCTGGTGAAAAATAAGTTGGTTTTGTTTAGTTTTGTCAATGTTTAGATGTTGACTTTAAAGCAGTTGCTGAGGTAAAATGTTATGTAGCATTTGAAATTAATGCTCTGCATGATTATTTGTGCTTTGATGCAGATGGTTTGGGCAAAAATTCTTGAAGCTGGAAAGCTTTAGTACATCTTCAGGGACTGAAAACCAAGTTGTTTAGTCTTTTATTTTACCTTTCTCCTCTTCAGATTTGTGTCATGAATGTGTGTTTGGATGCAGGCACACAGGCGTGTACACAGAGAATACAGACTTCCATATACTTTTTTATTGCTGATTGGACCTGATTTTTGGTTCCTAAGTATTTCTAGTTGGAGGAATTAAATAAAGCTTTCTAGGTGGTGTTTTTAGTACAATTATGCTTTTACTTCTGAGGGACAGGTTTATGGGAGAAGCAAAAATTATTCCAGATTTCCTCTTTTAATGTATTCTTTACCACTGAGTGTTAATTTCTGAACTGTTACCAGATGATACAGAAATCCTGCACTGCAGGTCTGTTCTCCCACTTACTTTCAACCTTTTTCTCTTGTCTTGCTCTTAATTTTTGAGACAGAACTTAATTTCTTTCAGTAGCCTTGAGTGCTGTGCATAATTACACTTGGTCAACAGTGTGCTGCTTCACAGAGATTTCCAGAACATTTGTAACCATCTCATCTTCTCCCCTCCCTTCCTCTCTCAGTTGTCACAGCTCCTGCTTTTCTTATCTCTCCTTTTACTGCCACAGCCTTCAGATGACAGTGCCCAGCTCGGGGACCAGCTGCTGGGTAAGAGCCCAGTGAGACCCAGCACCACTGAGAGCTCACCTCCTGGCAGTAAAGGAAGCAGTCTGTGCTTTACCTTAGGCTCACCTGGGGGCTGCTCATTCCAGCTTGGGTGTCAGCACAGGAAGCTGGATGGGGATGGCTTCCCTGGCTTCTCCTCTTCTCCAGGAGTGGAAATACCCTGGGTGTGATGGCTCAGTGAGGAGAGGTGCTGGAGATCAGCAGCAGTTCTCACCCATTTCTAATCGGGGGTTAGGCTTGGGTTTTTTCCTCCCATTTGGGTTTATTTCATGGCCAAAAACACTGCAGCCTGTGCAGTAGGAACAGGTGGAGGGACAAGCTGTCTGTGCCCATGCTGAGCTTTGCCAAGTGCCCTGCTCCTTCCTTCTCTGCATGAGCCAGCCAAGGCTCTGGTGACCGTGTGTGCTGGGGAGAGCCGGGCACAGTCCTGCCACTGGGGTACCCACAGCCTGGGGGTGCAGCTCATGCTGGGCTGACTGGCAGAGGCAGCAGCAGCCCTGTCTGCTGCACAGATGCCTTGCTCCCTTGTAAAGCATCCTCTCAGCTGCTGCAGCTTGTGCTGCAGTGCTGGAGAGAAAACTGCCATCCTTAGGATTTTTTTTTGTCAGAGAGATGCCTAAAATGTGAATATCCACTGGGAACACTGTGCATAGTCAAGGTGCTACTCTAGCAAGGAAATTGTTATAATTATTATTATTATAAACCTTTCTATTTTACTCTTAACCAGTATATGGACTTTTCTTACTGTGGCTGCTAGATTCAGCCTCACTGATGCTCTGGAGGTTCAAGGCTACAGGCAAGTTAAGATTGGCAGAAGATATCTGAAGAAAAAGTGTGTCTGGGAGACTGGCTGAATCACCCCAGAGTTTTATTTATTATTTTTTCTTGTCTCCAGTTGTAGACCTTGCCTTATCAGAAGGAATATCTTAGTTTAAGAATATTTATTTCTTCAGTGGGTTATGACTTAATGGGCTCAAAGGGGGAAATAAAATAGTATAAAGGGTATCTGAGGCCTTGAAAATGACTGATTTGAAGAAAAGAACACTGCTGGAGCCTCACTGTGTGCCTCAGTCTGCTCTCACCAGGTATATTTGAAACCTTACTTTAATTCCTTTTCCTTTCAGTACTTCTTCAGTTAATGTTTTCCAGTTTCAATAAGTACTGGCTGTTGCAGGGATATGGAGGATGAGTGTTACTTGTTTCCTTATTGCTTTTAGATCATAAACACCATTTGAATAGGAGTCTTCATCCTCTGAGGGCTAGTGGTGTAGGTGACTTAAAATGACCTGAGTGTATTACTGTGGCCTGTTTGAATGTGATGGAGTTGAACCAGATGCATCAGAGGCCAGTCTGTAAATGAAATTGGTTTCTATGGCATTTTGTTCAGTGTTTTAAGGAATGTCAGTGATGGGGAAAAAAAATCAATACAGCTCACACAAAATGCATTTTGAAACTGGCTTATTAATAGATTTTAATGCAAATAAAATGTGGAATGGCCATCCAGTGTACCCTTTGCTATAGGATTTTCTGCTGTTGGCACTCAAGCATGTTAGTTAATGTTCATGGATGACCTGGAAGAGGTAACATTGTTATCAATATAGTTTGCAGCCAATTGGAAATCTAGGGACAAAAAATTTGTGCATTTTTAAGGTTTAGAACCTTAAAGTGCATTTTTAAGGTTTACAACTGTACCCATGTGCAAGTTGTAATTCATGTGCTTCTGACAAGATTTGAAGTGTGTCATGCTAGTATTGAGCTACTATTATAATTTAGCATGCAGACCTTGTTATTTGGTAACAGTTTGCAATATAAAAATAACCTGGCTTCATACTGGGATCTCTTAAGTTCAGTTTGATTCTTGCAGCCACAGAACTGGGGATGTTTGTGGGGGGATATTTAGTGTCATCAAGTGACACTGAATAGGGAAGTTACTGAAAGACTCTTTCACATCAAGACAGGATGTCTTAAAGCATCAGTTTTCACAGCTGATCTGGCTAGAAATATCAGAATGAAGATTGTAGTGCACATACAAGTCCTACTTGCACTTCAAAACCTGGAGCAGACTGTTTTGTCTGGTAATACCATGGAAATTCCTCTTGAAAAACCTTGATGCTTTACTCATGTCAATTCAAATACATTTTGAAATGAGCAAACCACCCCCCCTTTATTTCTTTATTTTTTTGGGGGGATTTAATAATATTTTGGCTGTGTGGAGCTTTTTGTGTGTGGGTTTTTTTATGTTTTTTTGAACAAGTAGTTTATAATGAATTAGCCTCAAAACTTTAGAGCACTCAAGGTGTTTTTTTCTTTGGTTTTTTTTTTTGTTTTTGGTTTTTTTTGTGGTTTTTTTTGTNCACTGTGTGCCTCAGTCTGCTCTCACCAGGTATATTTGAAACCTTACTTTAATTCCTTTTCCTTTCAGTACTTCTTCAGTTAATGTTTTCCAGTTTCAATAAGTACTGGCTGTTGCAGGGATATGGAGGATGAGTGTTACTTGTTTCCTTATTGCTTTTAGATCATAAACACCATTTGAATAGGAGTCTTCATCCTCTGAGGGCTAGTGGTGTAGGTGACTTAAAATGACCTGAGTGTATTACTGTGGCCTGTTTGAATGTGATGGAGTTGAACCAGATGCATCAGAGGCCAGTCTGTAAATGAAATTGGTTTCTATGGCATTTTGTTCAGTGTTTTAAGGAATGTCAGTGATGGGGAAAAAAAATCAATACAGCTCACACAAAATGCATTTTGAAACTGGTTTATTAATAGATTTTAATGCAAATAAAATGTGGAATGGCCATCCAGTGTACCCTTTGCTATAGGATTTTCTGCTGTTGGCACTCAAGCATGTTAGTTAATGTTCATGGATGACCTGGAAGAGGTAACATTGTTATCAATAAAGTTTGCAGCCAATTGGAAATCTAGGGACAAAAAATTTGTGCATTTTTAAGGTTTAGAACCTTAAAGTGCATTTTTAAGGTTTACAACTGTACCCATGTGCAAGTTGTAATTCATGTGCTTCTGACAAGATTTGAAGTGTGTCATGCTAGTATTGAGCTACTATTATAATTTAGCATGCAGACCTTGTTATTTGGTAACAGTTTGCAATATAAAAATAACCTGGCTTCATACTGGGATCTCTTAAGTTCAGTTTGATTCTTGCAGCCACAGAACTGGGGATGTTGTGTGTGGGGGGATATTTAGTGTCATCAAGTGACACTGAATAGGGAAGTTACTGAATGACTCTTTCACATCAAGACAGGATGTCTTAAAGCATCAGTTTTCACAGCTGATCTGGCTAGAAATATCAGAATGAAGATTGTAGTGCACATACAAGTCCTACTTGCACTTCAAAACCTGGAGCAGACTGTTTTGTCTGGTAATACCATGGAAATTCCTCTTGAAAAACCTTGATGCTTTACTCATGTCAATTCAAATACATTTTGAAATGAGCAAACCACCCCCCCTTTATTTCTTTATTTTTTTGGGGGGATTTAATAATATTTTGGCTGTGTGGAGCTTTTTGTGTGTGGGTTTTTTTATGTTTTTTTGAACAAGTAGTTTATAATGAATTAGCCTCAAAACTTTAGAGCACTCAAGGTGTTTTTTTCTTTGGTTTTTTTTTTTGTTTTTGGTTTTTTTTGTGGTTTTTTTTGTTGTTTTTTTTGTAGTTTTTTTTTTTTTTTCTCACTTTTTCTCACAAACACTTATGTTGCAAAACCTCTCTGGAGGGCACCATGTTCCCCCCCCCCCCCTTTCTCCAGTGTTCCTGCTGAGCACTGTGGCTGGGGGTGAGCTGGGGGTGCCTTCCTGCCCCACTGGCTTGACGTAAGAAGGCAAGGAAGCCAGTGCTTCTTGCATCCTTCCATTGTGGTCTTTCCTGTCAGCTAGCAGGCTGGATGTATGTCCTGGATACAGGCTTTTTTATGGCACTCTGTGTGTTGGGGTGATCCAATCACAGTGTTCTTGGGATCCCCTGCAGTGTCAGCAGAGCAGGAAGCAGAGCTTCCTCCCATCCTGTTGTTCTCCAGTGAGTCTGCCTGTGGAGAGCTCTTGTGGAGAGCTCTTGACTCTGACACAATCCAGAATGAAGGTGAGCCTAAAAATGAGTGAGGATTTTGGGGTATGTTTTGTTGTTTGGGTTTCGTTGGGGTGTTTTTTGGGGTGGTTTTTTTTTGGTGGTGGTGTTTTTGTTTGGTTTGTGGTGGTGGTTTTATGAGACACCCATGTCTCAAGTATTTTCTTTCTTTTAGGATTAGGGCCATTATTTCATTATTCCTCTCATACATGTATTTTCTTTCTTTTAGGTTTAGAGCCATTGTTTCATTCTGCTCATACTTCTAGTTTCCTTGTTTAAAAACTATCACAATAAGCATGTAGCTTACAATGAAAATTTTCTACTCCTGAGGCTTTCTTCCTTAACAGCTGAAGGTTTTTCCCCCATTTGAGCAGTGGATAGGTTGATCTCCAGTCTGTCTTTGCATTAAAGCCAAGTTTTATGTGTTCTACTGTCACCTTGCTGGTGTTTTTTCTCACTTTACTATAAATTATGCTATTAATAAAACGTCACATCTTTATTTTCCTAAAATAGGATTATTATTTATTTAATGTCTTTTATGTGGACATGATCTTGAAATTCTTCCTCATGTTTCAGGACAAACCCTGCAAAATTCACATCTAGGCAATTCCCTGGTCCCTTTCCTTACTCCTTACAGCTTCAAACAAATGAGTCTTTAACAGCCCACTGATATTTGGACCAGAGCTGATCCTCATTCTGAGGAGAGAAAATGCACATATTTACATGTGTACCTCAAATACTGTGCCTGCTTTGGGAGCTTTTTTCTTACCAAGTAGTGCTGAGATTAAATGAATCTGCTCTGCCTTGTCAGTGTATGGCAGAAGCTGTGGCTACTGGAGGCAGCTTCCATGGAAATGTTCTCCTGGGTTCAGCTAGCCTTCCTTTGTCCCTTGCTTTGCCCCTGGGAATGTGTTTTTCCACTCCTGTTTTCTGAGGACACAGGCTTTCTGATAGTGCCTCTGGGATGGGTCTGTTATCAGGAAAATAAACAGGTTTTTGTTGACTTTTTAGATAAAACATGCTGCACTGTGGGAAACCAGATCTCTTTCTGTTTTTTAAATCAGCTGGAACAACTGTAATAGTCTCATTGTCCCCTTCCCAGTCTTGCACAAGGAGCACTGCAGCTCCTTTCAACCTATGTGAGTCTGTTACCAGTCCTGTTTCCATCTGACTTCAGATGAGTGTTTCCATTACTTCAGGCAAATATTATGGGTCTTTGTTGTTGTTTTGGTTTGTTCTCATTTTATTTTAAATGGCCTCTCTTTCCCCTGAAAATCCAGATGTTTAATGTCATTGCCCAGTGCATGAAAGTTGCTGGAGAGTTTTCTACAAGATAGTTTGAGGTTTGGATCTCTTTCCCACAGTTAAAAATAAAATAGCCCTCAGCTTTCATCCATCCCCTTCCAGAACTTATTTAACCTATCCAGCAACTTCACTCTTGTAAAACTCTTTAGTTTTCATGGAAGCTGCTTTTCCCCTTGTCTTGCAGCATGTATGTTGTTGTAGTACTTTTAAAAGTATTTGTAGTAATTTTTAAAGTACTTTGATTAATTGGGTACAGTGATGGTGAGCTGCTACAAAAAAAAGAAGAGTATGTCAGGACTAATGGTATCCAGTAACTTTTTATTTTCCTTAAAGTATCTAGGGAGAGCTTCTCTCTTTCAATATCTGTGATTCTGTTTTAGTCAACTCACCTGTAGTTTCAATGGCACTTGATCATTTTAGCTTGTGCTCTTAAATTAATTTATCTCTATTTTTTTCCCCTCCCCAAAATGTAGCTGTTTCTATATTCTTTAAAAACAAGTTGTTGGGTGTTGTTGTAGTTCTTGGTTTGTGTTTATTTGTTTTGTATTTTTGGTTGGTTTTTTGTTGTTCAAAGGGAAAAACCCCCATGGTTTTACTGGTCCGTAATAGCCACTGAAAAGACTAGAATCTTAACCAGGCAATAGTCCTACAGTCATGGTTTGCAGGAAAGCATAGAAATGTGGAATTTAAGGGCTTAATTCTACAACTTACTGCATGTTCTTCTCTTTTCAGACTTTTGATGCAAATGACCTGTATCAGGGACAGAATTTCAGCAAAGTTCTCAGCTCTCTGGTGGCTCTGAACAAGGTGACTGCAGGTGAGTGGGCTCTGCTCTGCCCTGGGGCTTGTCACAGCTACTGCAGCATCTGTGAATTTTGTGGATCTGGCTGCATGTGTGGAAAAGGGAACACACAGCACTTCAGAAGAGTTTTTGATGCAGTTTGTGTTGTTAAGACTTTAGCAGTGGCCTCTCTGAGTTCTCTTGTCTGCAGCAGAAGGAAACTTTGCAAGGGAGCTAAGTTGACAAGAACCCTTGTAATAAAAGGCCTGTGCTGGTGTTTGTTTTTTTTCTTTTTCTTCCCAATTTGAAATGCTAAAATTTGATTTATTTTTTTTTTTTACTCCTCTGTCATTCCTGTGTTTGAACAGTTTTGTCAGGATGTTTGTTATTCCCTCACTGCTCTCAATTCCCCAGCACCATCTTTTCTTGATGTAACAAAAGGATGGCCAAATGTCTTTGATCTCTTGCATGTTCCATTTAGGGAGCAGCTACCAGTCATGAATCACTCAACTGCAGCTCTTTGGTGTGAGGGAGAGAGCTGTAGAAATAGCAGACAGGTGAGAGGTGTCCATGCTTCATTGTACAGTGGCTTGTGATAAATGATGCCAACCAGACCCAAGGACAAACAAGAAATGCTAATGTTAGTGGCCCTTGTTGGCTCCTTGCTCTGTTGTGCTCTCAACAGCAAGTTCCAGTAATGGTCATCAGGGTAGAGTCTGGTGAGACGCATTTAAAAATGGGCCTTACTTGTCAGTTCTGTGAGGAAGAAAAGGAATCTGATGGAAAAGTTAATGGTGAATCAGAGTTCCTTCCTTTAATAGTAGTATAGTAACTATCTTGTCACTTTTATTATACTCCTCTGGTCCATTACAGTGGATTTTTGTTTTTGGTGGCTTCTTTCTTGCATCAGGAAACACCTTGTAGGGGAGCGAGTTTTACAACCAACTTCTTAGTTGTAATTAATGGGCATGGAGTTAATACCATTTACTTCTTAGAATCTATTTACACCAGAGGAAGATACTGCTTTTCATCTTAACTGCAAGTGCAAATGTAGAGAGTTTCAGCACATCTTCAAAGCTGCTGTACACTGATCTTAGCTGCCTTTTAAACAGGTGAAAAAGTGGGGCAGTTTGGTCTGGGCTTCCACAGGTTAGTACCAACATCCCCCAGCTGCAGCTTGCTTAGAAAGGGGCTAGGCTGAGCCCTGTCACTGGGGGCTGGGTGGTGGTCTGGAATCCAGAAATCAAAACCAGTGCAAACTGTGGTGTTGCCTGATTCCTAGAACAAGCAGAGCTGCATAAATCTTCCTGATGAGCTGTTCTTTAAAACAATTTTCTTTAATTGGGTGACTGTAGAAGGCATTTTAGATGATCTCCCTCCTTCAGTATTGAAAAATGGCTTTCAAATCTTCATCTGGGTCTGCAAGAATTTCAGGTATACACCAGTTCTTCTGTGATGGACAGAGTGTGAATAAAGGGCAGAAAGGCTGCTATGGATACATGTGCCATCAAATTCCTCACTTCAGTAGGGATGGCATCAGGGTACTGGTTGCTGTTTGTAGGTAAGGGGAGAGGAACTGGTAAGCTGAGATAGTGGTAGAGAAGAAGGGTGTTACAAACCCTGGAAATCTTTGGATGGATGAAGAGTAAAGCTGCTGAGAAAATGACCAAGTTAGTATTTGTTAAATGCATCTTCTGTTGCCATTCAAGAGTCTTGAGTTCTTCTTGGCAGAGTTGAACCTTTTCTGCTAGTAATTCCATTGTTAAATTCTTTATTTGTTATTTTAATAGAAGCTTTCATGCATGCATAGAGTTCTGAACATCTGTAATTATTAGTGTCATCTTTTTCTTTCCCTGGGACAGAGGGATTTTTGTTGTGTTGCTGACTGGGGAACAGTCCATTCTGACTGCTTCAGGAAAATGTGTAAATTAACAAAATTTTACAGTTTGCTACAGACCATTTTAGAAACCTGGTTCCTGCTGTCTTTCAAATGTAGTCACCTGACAGGGGACTTGGTTAACATTTCTTTTTCTTTATTAACATAATCTTTTTTGTATAAGAGAGGAAGTGGGAAGGTGGTCACTGTTTGTTGTAGTTGTTGTTCAGACAGTCCTCTCTTTCTGTGCAGTTCTATTTCAACACATGTTTTAAGATTTGGATGCCTCTGTCAAAAAGTCTTTATCCCAGAAGTTGACNAGCTTTCATGCATGCATAGGGTCTGCAAGCCATTTAGATCTATGAAAAGTTCAAATGGATTTGACAATATTTTGATATTATTGGTAAAAATAACTTTTTACCCTTTGCATCTGCTTGGCTTGTAATCATTTCCCTTCTTTTTAGCTCAAACACATGGAGTTTCTATTTCAAGCCTCAAAAGGTCCCCATGTGTTGGTAAATTAGCTCTGCTGTTGCAAACCAGAAAATTACAGGAATCAGGCTACACTGAAACTCTAGGTAACGTGTTTTAGGGCTGTGCAGAGGCAGGAACACCCTGCCATAAGTCAGTCTGATCCTGTCTCCCAGGTGAGCTGTGGTGAGGTGGAATGCAGGATCTTGTGGTATCTAGTCTACTTGACTGCAGTTAGACATGGCAAACTGGACATAGAAATGTTTCAGGTTGTTTTTAAACCTTAAATTCTATTAGATATTGATGATTATGGGAGCTTCAAAGTTCTTTGGAGCATTAGAATCAGTCAAAATTATGATTTACAAATGAAGCCTGTGATCTAGCCCCATTTATTTCATAGCAGCCTGCAAAAACAAAGATGTATGTCCTTTAGCTAA